>JAKWIY010000798.1:0-29809 GCA_027704805.1 Solanum corneliomulleri
ATCAAGCCTTCTTTTATACTAAGGCATCATCAATCTCATTATATAATTTATCAAGTCTTCTTTTATACTAAGGCATCATCAATAACAAGTGAATTAGGGTTCTTCAAGATTTTGGATTCAATAACTTTATCATGCTTATTTTATCATAATCACATAACCATATTCATGCAAGCATACAATTTAAGCACATAGCAGGGTTTACAATACTATCAATACATATCATTCACTATTAAGAGTTCACTACGAATATCGTAAAAACCATAACCTACCTCCACCGAAGGCTAGTGATCAAGCAAGAAATTCCCAAGCTTTGTTTTCTCCTCTTTGATCGACTGCTCTCTCTCTCTTTCTTGTTCTTTCTGTTTTCTTATGTTCAAAACCCTCTTTCTTTTACCCAATTACATTAAATTAAGTGTAAAAGAGGACAATAAAACCCACTAATTAACTTAAGGTTCCTCTTTTAACCCCAAGTAATTAGACTTATTAATATTAACCCTTTAACTCTATAATTAAGGAAAGAATAGTCCAAAACGTCCCTTACAACGTGTAAAGAAATCCGATTCTTCCTGGGATTCGCGCAACCTGTGACGGGCCGTCGTGCCTGCGACGGTCCGTCACGATGGTCGTCGCAAGGACAGGATTTCATTTTTCACCAAGGACACTGTGACGGGCCGTCACACTTGTGACGGTCCGTCCTGCAAGTTCGTTACGAAGTTCAGAGAGTCGATTTTCAGTACCAAATTTCAGAATTCTAAGTGTTCTGGAACGAGACATCTGTGACGGGCCGTCGTTCCTATGACGGTCCGTCGTGGTGTCCGTAATCTTAGCCAGTTTTTCCAGAAATAAAATATGCTGCTCAAAACGACTAAACAAGTCGTTACAAATTAAGATGAACATAGTCAGACTTTTAAGTTTATCGGTGATTTTTATTTAGCCACTTGAATGTATGATAATTTACTTAAATAATTTTTAAAAACACTCAATTGACAGTAGTTTGCATTAATAATGTGATGGATTTATTAAGAGGAATTTAATTAGTAATGGGTGGGTAATGAATTGATTTATAAATTATACAAATAAGTTAAATTATAACAAATAGTTGATAAATTATACAAATAAGTTAAATTATAACAAATAGTTGAGCACCACGTATTTTAAAAAATATTTAAATAGTTTAAATATAAAACCGTTAAATAAGTGGTCAATTTTGAACCAAAGGTGGATGCAGGGTAGGGTATTTTGGACCCATAGTTTGGGAGAAAGGGATTTTGGAGCCAATAGGTGGATGGAGGGTAATTTTGTACCATTTTTCAATACTAAGGGTATTTATTATTTTAGGCCTTTTCCGTTTATTTTTTAATTCTTTTCTCAAATTTTATATTTCTTAGTTCTTTTCTATTTGAGAGTTCTTATAATAATATATTTCTGACTATTTAATTTCTCTCAACAAGATCTCCTCTAAATAAAAAATACATAAAAAATGAAATTTAAACTTATGCGACCAATAAAGAAAATTGACTCCTTATATGATAATGATAAAAGTAGGTGAAATAGAATTACAAAAAATATTATCATGATCACTATTGTACATAAAATTATGATGGATTGAAAATTAAGTTTAATAAATATGCTTTCATCTTAATTAATCCAATTTTTTTAGCTTAATACTACTAGAATTAGTGTCATGACCCAAAACGAGCCGGGAGTGGTACCCACACTTATCCTACTATGTGAGCGAACCAACCAATCTAACCCCCAACATTTCAACCATAATAAATATAATATAATGCGGAAGACTTAAACTCATTAATGAAAATCGATTAAATAACTTCTAAAACTCAATACTTATTATTCCCAAAATCTGGAAGTCATCACCACAAGAACATCTATTCTCAAATTACTAAATCTAAGAGTATCTAAGAAGCTAAAATAAGTAAAAAGCTAGTCCATGCCAGAAATTCAAGGCATCAAGACATGAAGAGGAAGATCCAGTCCAAGCTAGAAGCAATAGCTCACCCTGAAATCTGGCTTGATGAAGACTGGCTAGAGTTGCGGTTGAGTTGAAGACGATGGCACGTTTGCTGCACTCCACAATTAACAAAGAAAAACAAATACAACTAGGGGTCAGTACAAGGCACAAGTACTGAGTAGGTATCATCAGCCAACTCAAAATGAAAGCAATATATGTCAGATAATAACATAAAATCAACTAATATTCTCAACAGGTGACAACAACAATTACCATAACCCTTGGTCACAACACCAAGCACATCTATGAGGACTCAAGCCTCCACACCCTACTCATTTGGGAGACAGGTTCTTTAGATTGAGTATATTAACATATTTGAAGATTCATTCTCTTTACTATCCTGGTGTCGGAACGTGACACTCCGATCCATCTACTATCCTGATGTCGGAACGTGACACTCCAATCCATCTACTATCCTGGTGTCGGAACGTGACACTCTGATCCATATACTATCCTGGTGTCGGAACGTGACACTCTGATCCATATACTATCCTGGTGTCGGAACGTGACACTCTGATCCATATACTATCCTGGTGTCGGAACGTGACACCCGATCCTCTATTACAATCCCGGTGTTGGAACGTAACACCCGATCCTCTAATCTCATTACTTTAGTTCATCAAGCCTTCTTTTATACCAAGGCATCATCATTAACAAAGTAAATTTAAGATTTAAGATTCACAGCCTCATCTTCCCAATCCATTACAATTACATAATCACATCATGCAAGCACACAATTAAGTATATAGAAGACTTTACAATACTACCCAACACAGACCATTCACTATTAAGAGTTTACTATGAGATAGTATAAACCATACCTACCTCCACCGAAAATCGCGATCAAACAAGCTATCTCCCAAAACCTTTGCTTTCCTGCGTTCTTCTCTTCCTCTCGATCGTTTCTCTCTTTTGTCTCTGTTCTTTTTTTTTTTCTTATTCAAACCCTTTTCTTTTACCCTAATTGTCATATAATTAAGTATAAAAGATGATAAAAGTAACCCACTATTTATTTCAAGGTTATTTCCTTTAACCCCCAAGTAATTGAATTATTAACATTAATCCACTAACTTTATAATTATAACCATGAATAGTCCAAAACGCCCCTTAAAACTTTTAATAGAAATCCGACCCAGTCAGGGTTACGCAACCTGTGACGGTCCGTCATGGCTGTGACAGTCTGTCCTGCAGGTCCGTCACAAAGTTCAGAGAGTTAATTCTGTTGAAAGATTTGTGAAGGTCCGTCGTGCCAATGACGGTCCGTCCTGCCATTCCGTCACGAAGTTCAGAGAGTCGATCTCAGTACCCAAATTTCAGAATTCTAAGTGTTTTGGAACGAGACCCCCTCGACGGTCCGTCGTGGGATCCGTCGACCCAGACAGTGATTTCCAGAAATAAACTCTGCTGCTCAAAACGACTAAACAGGTCGTTACAATAGATACCAATTTACCCATCGTTCGTCCTCGAACGATCACAAGAAGAAAAACAAGGGCGAAAAGGAGTACCTGAATCTGTAAACAGGTGTGGGTATCTTTCTTGCATATCAGCCTCCTTCTCCCAAGTGGACTCTTCAACTGGCCGATTCTTCCATTGAACCTTGATGGATGCAATCTCCCTTGACCTCAACTTGCGGACTTCTCTATCTAAAATAGCAACAGGCTCCTCCTCATAAGTCAAATTCTCATCAAGCAGAACTGAATCCCAACGAATGATGTAGTTTCCATCCCCATGGTATCTTTTCAACATAGACACATGAAATACCGGATGCACTCCTGACAGTCCTGGAGGCAAGGCTAATTCATAAGCCACCTTCCCTACTCGCTTAAGTACTTCAAATGGTCCAATATACCTTGGGCTTAGCTTACCTCTTTTACCAAACCGCATCACCCCTTTCATGGCTGAAACTTTCAGGAAGACTTGTTCACCTTCCTTGAACTCCAAGTCTCTAACCTTTCGATCTGCATATTCCTTTTGCCTACTTTGAGCCGCTAAAAGCTTTTCTTGAATAGATTTCACCATCTCTAATGAATCCCTCAAAAGGTCAGTACCCCAAGGTCTAACCTCAAATGCATCAAACCAACCAATGGGAGACCTACATCTCCTCCCATACAGTGCTTCGAATGGGGCCATGTCAATGCTTGAGTGATAGCTATTGTTGTAAGAGAACTCTGCTAAGGGTAAGAAGTTATCCCAATGACCACCAAATTCTATCACACATGGACGAAGCATATCCTCCAATACCTGAATCGTTCGCTCAGATTGACCATCGGTCTGAGGGTGAAATGCAGTACTAAGATCCAACTTAGTACCTAATTCAGCATGCAATGTTCTCCAAAACTTAGAAGTAAACTGCGTACCTCTATATGATATGATGGAAAGTGGAACTCCATGCAATCGAACAATTTCTGAGATATAGAGTTTGGCTAACTTCTCTGCATTGTAGGTCACCTTGACCGGAATGAAGTGAGCAGACTTAGTTAATCTGTCCACAATTACCCAAATAGAATCAAACTTTCCCGATGTCTTTGGAAGACCAACCACGAAGTCCATTGCAATTCTCTCCCACTTCCATTCAGGAATGGGCATTCTCTGAAGTGTTCCTCCGGGCCTCTGGTGTTCATACTTTACTTGCTGACAGTTTGGACATTTGGCAACAAAATCAACAATGTCACGCTTCATTCTACTCCACCAAAAGTGTTGTTTTAGGTCACGGTACATCTTGGTTGCACGAGGATGTATAGAATATCCGGAACTATGAGCCTCTGTAAGAATAATGTGGATCACATCATCAACAAGGGGCACACATACCCTTCCCTTAATTCTCAAAACACCTTCCTCATCAATTATTGCTTCTTTAGCCTCTCCTCGCAACACCATATCCCGAATTCGGCTTAATTTCTCATCATCAAACTGTTTTCCCTTGATCTTGTCAAGAAAAGAAGATCTTGCCTCCACACAGGCCAAAAATCCTCCCTTCTCATTTACTTCTAGCCTCATAAAGTCATTAGCCAAGTTTTGGATTTCTCTAGCCAATGGGCGTCTAGAAACTTGTAAGTGGGCTAAACTACCCATGCTCCCTGCTTTTCTACTTAAGGCGTCTGCCACAACATTAGCCTTTCCTGGGTGATACAAGATAGTAATATCATAGTCCTTCAGTAGTTCCATCCACCTCCTCTGCCTCAAATTCAAGTCTTTCTGGGTAAAGACATACTGTAGACTACGATGATCTGTGTAGACTTCACACTTGACCCCATATAGATAGTGTCTCCATTGCTTTAATGCAAACACTACCGCAGCCAACTCCAAATCATGGGTTGGATAATTACGTTCGTGCACCTTTAATTGCCTCGAAGCATAAGCAATTACATTCTTCTCTTGCATTAGCACTGCACCCAACCCAGAATAAGATGCATCGCAATAAACAATGAAATTCTTACCCTCTACTGGCAAGGTAAGGATAGGTGCCGTAGTCAACAAGGTCGTGAGTTTCTGAAAGCTTTCCTCACATTCATCCGACCATACGAATGGAACATTCTGCTTAGTCAAGTTTGTCAATTGGGAAGCAATAGAAGAGAATCCCTTGACAAATCGACGGTAGTAGCTGGCTAAACCAAAAAAGCTCCTTACTTCTGACACATTAGTAGGTCTTACCCAATTCCTCACTGTTTCAATCTTAGAAGGATCCACCATCACTCCATCCTTAGAAACCACGTGCCCCAAGAAGGACACTGAATCTAGCCAAAACTCACACTTGGAGAATTTGGCATAAAGCCTTTTCTCCCTTAATACTTCCAACACAATTCTCAAATGCTCCTCATGTTCCTTCTTACTCTTGGAGTATATTAGTATATCATCAATAAATACGATCACAAAGAGATCCAGATATGGCTTAAAAATCTCGTTCATCAAGCTCATGAAAGCAGCAGGGGCATTCGTAAGACCAAAAGACATTACTACGAATTCGTAATGCCCATACCTGGTTCGAAAAGCAGTCTTTGACACATCTGTTGCCCGTATTTTCAATTGATGATAACCGGATCTCAAGTCAATCTTAGAGAAGACACAAGCTCCTTGTAACTGATCGAACAAGTCATCAATGCGAGGAATGGGGTACTTGTTCTTAATAGTTACCTTGTTCAACTGCCGGTAGTCTATGCACATCCAAAAACTCCCATCCTTCTTCTTCACAAATAACACCGGAGCACCCCAAGGGGAACCGCTTGGTCTAATGAAGCCTTTACTTAACAACTCTTGAAGTTGGGCCTTTAACTCCCTTAACTCTGCTGGAGCCATTCTATAAGGGGGTATGGAAATGGGACGAGTATCCAGCTCCAGATCAATGCAAAAGTCAATATCCCTATCCGGTGGCATACCAGGAAGGTTTACAGGGAACACATCCTGAAACTCACGGACTATCGAAACCGACTCAATTGAAGGTACTTGGGTAGTATCATCCCTGAGGTGTGCCAAGAACGCTAAACACCCTTTACTAACCATTCTCTTAGCACAAAGAAAGGAGATGATAGGAACTGGAGTGGAAGTGTAGTCACCCTCCCACACTTACGGATCTGTCCCAGGCTTGGCCAACGTTACAGTTTTAGCATTACAATCTAAGATTGCAAAATTTGGAGAAAGCCAAGTCATACCCAGAATTACACCGAAATCAACCATTTCTAAAATAACCAAGTCTACATGAGTATTGCTCCCCACAAAAGTCACCAGATAAGACCTATATACCTTTTCAACTATCACAGACTCACCCACCGGAGTAGAAACACGAATAGGCATGTCAAGCAATTCACAATGTAAATTAAGACCAGTAGAAAATGAGGAAGATACATATGAAAATGTGGAGCCAGGATCAAATAATACAGAAGCCATGCAATCACAAACCAAAAGATTACCTGTGATAAAAGCATCAGATGTCTCCGCTTCAGACCGCCCGGGGAAAGCGTAACAATGGGCCCTATCACATGTCTGCCCGTTGCCCCTACCATGTTGTGATGTAGTGGCTCCAGTTTGCCCGTCACCCGGCCGTTTTGGTGACCACCATTTCCTCGGCCACCACGTCCTCCAGAATGACGGCCTCTTCCATGACCATCTCTACCTCTGACTATTGGAGGTCTGTAACTCTGTTTTGGACAATACCTCGTAATGTGTCCAGTCTCCCCACATCCATAACACTCTCTGGATTCAAGCATAGGTCTCTGTGAGAATGAAGAAATCTGAGGATAACCTCCAAACTCAGAGAAATGTTGACCGGTCTGCGATGGACCCCCAGCTACAGCCTGCAGTGAAGACTGAATAGGTCGGGCTGGGTAACCTCCTGAACCCTGCCCTCTGGAGTAAGAACTATTAAACTCACCTCCCTTACAAAACCTTTTAGATGTCGATGCCATGGTGAAGTCATCTGGCTTCACTCCCTCCACCTCTATCACGAAGTCTACCACTTCCTGAAAGGATTTTGCTGTAGCCGCCACCTGTAAGGCTGAAATCCGCAAATCTGACCTCAACCCCTTCACAAAACGGTGAATCCGCTCTTGTGGACTGAAACAAAGCTGGGTTGCATACCTGGATAATGCACGAAACTTAGCCTCATACATAGTAACCGACATCCTGCCTTGCTCTAGGCTCAAGAATTCATCCCTCCTCCTATCCCTCAAGGTCCGGGGGATATACTTCTCCATAAATAAGCTAGAGAATGACGCCCAAGTCATAGGTGGTGCCTGCGCGGGTTGACACTCAACATATGACCGCCACCACATTTTGGCATTTCCCTGAAACTGATAGGTTACAAACTCAACGCCAAATCGTTCCACTATGCCCATTTTATGTAGTAACTCATGACAATCAACCAGAAAATCGTAGGCATCCTCAGATTCAGCACCCTTGAAGACTGGAGGTTTCAATTTCAAGAAATTACTGAAAAGTTCATGCTGATCACTTGTCATTATAGGTCCTGTAGTCAAACGAGGAAATGTGCCTATTTCCAATGAGGCATCCATGCGGGGAGCCTCAGCAGCGGCTTGTCGTACTTCCGGAACCTGAGGTGCTGGTGCAGAAACACTGGAGGTGTCTGGCCTTGATCAAATAACCCGCTAAGATAAGCAAGAACCTGATTAATCATCTCTGGGGTAGGTTGGGGTGGTAATTCCTCATTCTGCACTTGCTCATTTTCCCCTTCCTCACCCTCTCTTTCTACCACATCAGTCGGTGGAGGAGTCACCGCCCTAGTACTAGATGGGCCAGGTGGTTGTCCTCTTTCTCTAGAGGACATTCTCCCGCGACCTCTACCACGGCCTCTTGCCACTACTCCTCTTCGAGCTACAGCCCCAGTGGCTGGCTCAGTTGCATCTTGTCTTGCCGGTGTTGGTGTTGGCGCCGCTGTTGCTCTAGTTCTAACCATCTGCGAAATAGAGTGAAGATGGTCCGATACCAATTTGTATCACCTAGATACCAATTGGGTCCAAGTAATAGCACGAAAGAAAGAAAGAAAGAATGGAATTTTCCTAAAGTCTTATAGCCTCTCAAACAAAAGTAAAGGTGTCCCTCTACCGTTCCTTAAGACTCTAGTAGACTCATTCTTGTGTGATGAGACCAACGAACCTAATGCTCTGATACCAAGTTTGTCACGACCCAAAACGAGCCGCGAGTGGCACCCACACTTATCCTACTATGTGAGCGAACCAACCAATATAACCCCCAACATTTCAACCATAATAAACAGAATATAATGCGGAAGACTTAAACTCATTAATGAAAATCGATTAAATAACTTCTAAAACTCAATACTTATTATTCCCAAAATCTGGAAGTCATCACCACAAGAACATCTATCCTCAAATTAATAAATCTAAGAGTATCTAAGAGCTAAAATAAGTAAAAAGCTAGTCCATGCCAGAACTTCAAGGCATCAAGACATGAAGAGGAAGATCCAGTCCAAGCTAGAAGCAATAGCTCACCCTGAAATCTGGCTTGATGAAGACTGGCTAGAGTTGCGGTTGAGTTGAAGACGATGGCACGTTTGCTGCACTCCACAATTAACAAAGAAAAATAAATACAAGTGGGGGTCAGTACAAGGCACAAGTACTGAGTAGGTATCATCGGCCAACTCAAAATAGGAAGCAATATATGTCAGATAATAACATAAAATCAACAAATATTCTCAACAGGTGACAACAACAATTACCATAACCCTTGGTCACAACACCAAGCACATCTATGAGGACTCAAGCCTCCACACCCTACTCATTTGGGAGACAGGTTCTTTAGATTGAGTATATTAACATATTTCAAGATTCATTCTCTTTACTATCCTGGTGTCGGAACGTGACACACTGATCCATCTACTATCCTGGTGTCGGAACGTGACACTCCGATCCATCTACTATCCTGGTGTCGGAACGTGACACTCCGATCCATATACTATCCTGGTGTCGGAACGTGACACTCTGATCCATATACTATCCTGGTGTCGGAACGTGACACTCCGATCCATATACTATCCTGGTGTCGGAACGTGACACCCGATCCTCTATTACTATCCTGGTGTCTGAACGTGACACCCGATCCTCTAATCTCATTACTTTAGTTCATCAAGCCTTCTTTTATACCAAGGCATCATCATTAACAAAGTAAATTTAAGATTGAAGATTCACAGCCTCATCTTCCCATCCATTACAATTACATAATCACATCATGCAAGCACACATTAATATATAGAAGACTTTACAATACTACCCAACACATACCATTCGCTATTAAGAGTTTACTATAAGATAGTATAAACCATAACCTACCTCCACCGAAGAATCGCGATCAAACAAGCTATCTTCCCAAAACCTTTGCTTTCCTTCGTTCTTCTCTTCTCTCGATCGTTTCTCTCCTTTTCTCTCTGTTCTTTTTGTTTTTCTTATTCAAACCCTTTTTCTTTTACCCTAATTGTCATATAATTAAGTATAAAAGATGATAAAAGTAACCCACTATTTATTTCAAGGTTATCTCCTTTAACCCCCAAGTAATTGAATTATTAACATTAATCCACTAACTTTATAATTATAACCATGAATAGTCCAAAATGCCCCTTAAAACTTTTAATAGAAATCCGACCCAGTCAGGGTTACGCAACCTGTGACGGTCCGTCATGGCTGTGGCGGTCCGTCCTGCAGGTCCGTCACAAAGTTCAGAGAGTTAATTCTGTGGAAAGATTTGTGACGGTCCGTCGTGCCAACGACGGTCCGTCCTGCCATTCCGTCACGAAGTTCTGAGAGTCGATCTCAGTACCCAAATTTCAGAATTCTAAGTGTTTTGGAACGAGACCCCCTCGACGGTCCTTCGTGCCCATGACGGTCCGTCGTGGGATCCGTCGACCCAGACAGTGATTTCCAGAAATAAACTCTGCTGCTCAAAACGACTAAACAGGTCGTTACAATTAGGACCATTGGCATAGTGATAGCTGACTAGCCTTGTGAGTTTATATCCCACCAACGACCTCACTTTCAGTTACTCAATGGACACATCCATCAAAGAATGCCTTTGCTCGTGTGGTTTCACTTTTTTGTTATTCTATATCTGCACCCGTTATGATATTTCGATTGGATTATTCGCATTTTATCTTGAGTCTCATATCACTGATTACCGTTTATTAATCCAATAGTTCCAAAATTGCTAGTGGATTAGTTGGAATTTTATCTTCGTCTTTGATCCAATGGCTAAGCCTAATACACTAACGAACCATGACTCAGATGCACATGTTCCACTACAGTTTTGATTTATACTCTAATCTATTGGAGGTCATGTCTAGATGAGGACTTGACACGTTATAATGATTTGTAGAGGACATGGAGTTTGATAGCACTACATGCCCACGGCAGATGTTTAATGACTTAAGATTAAGAATGTTTAACAATTAAGTTCACAAAATATGCATTTAAATTCATCATACATTTCTAAATTAAATATTTAACTTTTTTATTTCAAAATTATTATGTATGGACTCTCGAGTATGGACAACAAATTCAAATTAACTTCAAATCTAAATCCATGAGGTTACATTCTAACAGGTTTTGTGATGGTCAAAAAATGTGCCAGATTAACTGTGCCAAGTACCAGTTACAAAAACACTAGGATATTGATGATTATTTTTTTTAAAAAAAAAGAGTGAGATTGAAAAGAAGGCTCGGACATCGAAGAACGACAACTCCGCTGCACACTAGTGGAGCCATTAGCTACCTTAATATATATATATATATATATATATATATATATATATATATATATATATAGATATATTTTATATATAATATATATATATATATTGATGATATGAAAAGAGAGAATATATTTGCTCACTGTAGAGCGTGCTTTTAGCAACCAAAAGGGAGAGGAAGAGAGTCGAGCGAATTGTACAGATTGTAATAGCAAATGAGATAGAAAACAACAGGTATGTGACTCTTCAAATCTAGCTAAACAGATTCACTATTGAGATGGACTCTATGCTTTCTATGGTGATCATCAACATGCTCAACAATAAGGACATTACTATAATAGTTCAACTTGAGATTAGAAGTGTCCGTGTTGTTGAGCATGTTGATGATTGTTAGTGAAAAAACTTACAAGATAATAAAATTGCAAGATTACAATTGAAAATAAAATGAAGAAAGTAATCTCTTCAGGCTGAGGCGCGGATATCTCGCTCTCTTTAAGGAGATTCAAGCCCACTGCAGCAAATGTTTTCACCGGTCCAGTAGTAGTCCTCTTTGACTTGTCCCCTCCAGGATACAACAGCCTTCACAAAATATAACTCAACAACTACGGACAAGAGTTGAGTCCAAAAGCTCCACAAAAAAGAACACCTCCCTTCAACTAATAAGAACTCTCTTTTAGACAAACTCTTTCACTCTTTGTTTTCTCTTATGAATTGTGTGTCTCTAAAACCAAATGAAGACTACCACTATTTATACTGCAAGAAGTCTTCCTAGCAATGAATAGGAAGATAATGGAGGTAGTAAATAGTGAAGATAATGGCCTTAGGAGTTACAAAGGTTACAATGGGAGTTACATAGGTTACATAAGTTACAATGGGAGTTACATATGTTACATATGTTACAAAGGGAGTTACATATGTTACATAGGTTACAAAGGGAGTAATGAAGGAATTAAGAATGAAATACATTGATGGATAACCAATGCTAATGGATGATGTAGAAGTCATCCATTCCAATGTTCATTCTTATAACTCCAAAATAAAGCAATTTAATATTTTAAATATTAATATTAAAATTCTAATAACCTAACAATCCCCCACTCATTTTAATATTTAGATAAGAGAGTATATCAGCTGAAGGAAGACTACTATGCATAATGAAGTTGTGCTCTGCATTGAACCACCACTTAGTGAAACAGTAACTTTTACTCCAGAGTCGTAGTGGTCTCAGACTTGAACTATGACTGCTTAAGGGAAATAAAATATCACTGCTCACACAAAATAATCAAGGTATTGACATGAGCTTTAACAGCCAGCACGCTATGGCCATGTGCTATCCCGGTTTCATGAGTGCATTTGAGAATAAGCCCCTTTCTCATAGGAAGCGACCTACTTCCACACATCACATAGGTGAAATTTGTCGAGAGTGCTCCTATAAGATTAACACTCCACCCATACGGGCTACAGATATTCATTAAGAGTTTTATCAACTCAACATTCACAAATTACAGGAAACAATGCACTCACATCATAGGGAGGGGAAAAATAGTGCATTTTTCACAACAAGACATTATATGATTAATTTTTTCCCTTTGAACCTGGTTATAGGATCTCTAGTCCCCAGGTTGGGTTTCCTCATATATGACTCAAGAATTTGTAGGCTTCAATCCCATCCCCCTCGATGTGCTCCAGACCTTTTCTCTTGTTAAGGCCTTCGTAAGAGGATCTGCAAGATTATCACAAGATTTGACATAATCAACATTAATGGTACCATTTGTCAAATACGATCTTACATTACTGTGTTTCCTCCTTATAGGTCTGGATTTACCGTGTAATAACGGTTTTGAACTCTACCAATTGTAGCGGTGCTATCACAATGAATTAAAATAGGAGGACTTGGTTTTTCAAAATAAGGAATTTGAAACAATAAATCTCTTAACCAATTCGCTTCCTCACTAGCTGAAGCTAAAGCAATTAGTTTAGCCTCCATGGTAGAGTTAGCAATTATAGTTTGCTTTTTTGATCTCCAACAAACAGCACCATTACCTAAAGTAAAGACATAACAGTGGTAGAATAGGAATCACCTGACAAAGTGTTCCAATCCGCATCACAAAAGCCTTCAAGTACAGCAGGATATTTTTTATAGAACAAACCACAATTTTTCGTTCCAATTAAATATCTCATAACTCTTGTTATTGCATGCCAATGTTCATTACCTGGCTTGTTGTTGTAAACCTGCCAAGTACTCCTACTGCATATGCAATATCAGGCCTAGTGCAATCAGTCACATATCTCAAACTTCCGATTATACTAGCATATTCCTTTTGATTTATTACCATCATTTTCACTTTCAATAGGAAATAAGTGAACACTTGAATCAAAAGGAGTAGCAACATGCTTGCAATCATGAAAGTTATATTTTTTCAAAATTTTCTCAACATAATGTGACTGGTCAAGGAAAATCCCCTCACATGTTCTTGTTATTTTTATTCCAAGAATAAAATTTGCCTCACCAAGATCTTTCATATCAAAATGGCTTCTAAGAACATTTTTAGCTTCATCAATAACATTCATGTTAGAGCCAAAGATCAACAAATCATCATCATATAGGCAAATAATCACATGAGAATTATTCCAAGACTTATGATATATGCACTTATCACACTCATTTGTTTTAAAACCATTTTCAATCATGCAGGAATCAAATTTTTCATGCCATTGCTTTGGTGCCTGTTTCAAGCCATATAGGGATTTAGTAAGTTTACACACTTTGCTTTCTTGGCCTGCTTTAACAAAACACTCGGGTTGGTCCATATAAATTTCTTCATTTAGGTCTCCATTTAGAAAAGCAGTTTTTACATTCATTTGATGAATTTGCAAATCAAAAATTGCAGCCATAACAACTAAAAGTCTAATGGATGTAATTCTTGTCACCGGAGAAAAAGTATCAAAAAATTCTAGGCCTTCTAGTTGTTTAAAACCTTTTGCAACTAGCCTAGCTTTGTATTTATCAATAGATCCATCCGGTTTCAATTTTTTCCGTAAGACACATTTACAACCAATTGTTTTACAACCCGGTGGTAAATCAACTAACTTCCAAGTTTTATTAGAAATTAGACATTCCATTTCATCATTTACAGCCTCTTTCCAAAAAATAGAATCATGTGAAGATAATGCTTCTTTCAAAGTTAGAGGGTCATTTTCAACATTAAACACATAAAAATCAGGACCAAAATCTTTTTCTACTCTAGCTCTTTTACTTCTTCGTAACTCAAAATCAACAACTTCTTTATTTTTCAAAGTTGAAGTAGAAGAACTCGGTAGTGACAAAATATTTTGTTCAATCCTTTGACCCCCACTATTTTTAGTATCAAAAGGAAATTTATTTTCATGAAAAATAGCATCACCATATTCTATTACAATATTATCTTCAAGATTAAAAAATCTATAGGCTGTACTATTTGAAGCATAACCAAGAAAAGCACAAGTAGTAACTTTCTTACCCAACTTTATAATATTGGGATCCATTAGCCTCACAAAGGCTAGACAACCCCAAACTCTTAGATATCCCAAACTTGGCTTGTAACCTTTCCACAATTCAAAAGGTGTCAATTTAGACTTTTTATGAGGCACACGATTCAACACATAACAAGCAGTTAAAATAGCTTCACCCCAAAAATTTAAAGGTGCATGTGACTCAATAAGCATGGCATTAGTCAATTCAACCAAAGTTCTATTTTTCCTTTCTGCTACTCCATTAGACGAAGGAGAGTAAGGAGGAGTAGTTTCATGAATTATTCCCAATGATCTACCAAAGAATTAAACTCATTTGATTCATATTCACAGCCTCTATCACTTCTAATTCTTTTTATTTTTCTTCCAAACTGATTTTCAACCTCATTGAGATAAGTTTTGAAATTTTCAAAAGCATCACTTTTTTTTCATCAAGTAAACATATGTAAACTTAGAAAAATCATCAATGAAAGTGATAAAATATCTATTACCTCCACGAGTTAGAATTCCACCAAGTTCACAAATATAGTATGAACTAATTCTAACAAATCAGTTTTTCTTTCAACTTGAAAATGAGGCCTTTTAGTGATCTTGGCTTTACTACAAGCCTCACACTTTTCAAAATTCTTTTTAACCATTGGAATCAATCCTAAACTACTCATGATTCCAACATAACGATCATTAATATGACACAAACGAGCATGCCAAAAATTAGTAGAAGAAAGCATATAAACAGAAGTAGAAGTTTTACATTTCAACATTCAACTTAACCATCCCATCACATGCATACCCCTTCCCCACAAAAATACCTTTCTTCACTATTACATATTGATCAAATTCAATAATCTGTTTAAAGCCTGCTTTATTAAGAAAAAAACTAGACATCAAATTTTTTCTCATAGAAGGAGTATAAAGTACATCTTTCAATGTTAATATCCTTCCAGAAGTAAAACACAGTTCAACATCTCCCTTTCCAAGCACTTGAGTAGTGTGAGCATCACCAAGCATGATGGTTTTGGGCTCCTCAAAATGAATATATTTTTAAACCAGTCTTTGTCATAACAGACATGACGGTTTGCACCAGAATCAGCCCACCATCCATCAATCATTCTCAACCATGTTTATGTCGGTAATCACCGCCACAAAAGGTTCTTCGATAATGTTTGCCTGAGGGTTAGGACCATGTTTCCGGAATTTGCAAAATCGAGCAATATGCCCACTCTTGCCACAAACAAAAAATGGTCCCTTTTCTTGAATTTGTTGATTTTGTGCTTGGTGATTTTCACCATTATTTTTCTTGGGAGGTCTACCATTATTTTTTTTGAATTTTTTATTCTTAGGCTTTAAAGAAGTATTTTTGTGAGTTTCAGGATTAGCATTATTCGAAGTAATTAAATTTACCTTCGATGTGATGTCGTTCTCTTCTGTTCGTAAAAGTGCATCTTGGCCTCTTGCTTCTTCTTCAATGCGGATTTTCATTATCAAGGTTTCAAGAGAGGTTTCCTTTTGTTTGTGGCGCATAGTTTTTTGAAATTCCTTCCAAGAAGGTGGAAGTTTATCCACCATGCCACAAACAATAAGGTTATCTCCAATTTTAACCTCTTCGGACCTAAGCTCTCCAACAATCATGATGAAGTCTTGAGCTTGATCTACCACTGATTTGTCGTCCACCATTTGGAAACGAAAAAATCTACTAGCTGCATATTTTTTCGCTTCAGCCTCTTCGGTATCATACTTACTCTGCAATGCCTTCCAAATTTTCTTTGCACTAGAGTAAGTTCTATCATAATAATCATAAAAATTATCAGATAGACAATTAAGAAGATAATACCAACACTTATAGGAATCACCATCGTACTTTTCCCTTTCTCTAGATGAGAAATAGTTTCATCATCATTCATATGGTGACGTCTTCTTTATTTGGATTCTTCTCGGTTAAAACGTAAGAAACATTGGAAGACTAAGTAGAAAAGTACTTACCCTTCCATCTCTTGAAATGGTTACCATTGAACCGAAATGGCTTGTTAAGATCTCCCATCTTGACATCCGCTGTTTTTTCAATTGTAGCCATCTTAGAATCTCCTTAAAATTGTTAGTGAAAAAACTTACAAGATAATAAAATTGCAAGATTACAATTGAAAATAAAATGAAGAAAGTAATCTCTTCAGGCTGAGGCGCGGATATCTCGCTCTCTTTAAGGAGATTCAAGCCCACTGCACCAATGTTTTCACCGGTCCAGCAGTAGTCCTCTTTGACTTGTCCCCTCCAGGATACAACAGCCTTCACAAAATATAACTCAACAACTCTGGACAAGAGTTGAGTCCAAAGATCCACAAAAAAGAACACCTCCCTTCAACTAATAGAACTCTCTTTTAGACTAACTCTTTAACTCTTTGTTTTCTCTTATGAATTGTGTGTTCTAAACCAAATGAGACTACCACTATTATACTACAAGAAGTCTTCCTAGCAATGAATAGGAAGATAATGGAGGTAGTAAATAGTGAAGATAATGGCCTTAGGAATTACAAAGGTTACAATGGGAGTTACATAGGTTACATAAGTTACAATGGGAGTTACATATGTTACATATGTTACAAAGGGAGTTACATATGTTATATAGGTTACAAAGGGAGTAATGGAGGAATTAAGAATGAAATACATTGATGGATAACCAATGCTAATGGATGATGTAGAAGTCATCCATTCCAATGTTCATTCTTATAACTCCAAAATAAAACAATTTAATATGTTTAAATATTAATATTAAAATGTTAATAACCTAACAATGATCACCATAGAGTCCATCTTAATAGTAAATTTGTTTAATTGGGGATAAAGCATTGCATACCTCTTGTTCTCTACCTTCTTTCTCGCTGTAATTTGTGCAATCTGCTTAGCTCACCTTCATTCATGGGATTTATCTTCTTTCGTATGTGTCAGGTCTTGAAAAATCTTTCAAGAGTTATCATTCTACTCAACTCTTTTTCCCGCATAGAATTTGATCATTAATCTCCAAAAGTACCTTACCAAAAAGGAAAAATTAATTTAACTAAATTAAGAAAGTATGTCACTCTTTTTCCTAGTAAGCTAGCTAATGGCACTGCTGGTATGCAAAGAGCTGCTTCTATGATTCCCGAGCCTTCTTCTCAATCTCACTCCTTTTAAATTTTCCATTAGTATCTCTGTATTTCTGCAACTTGGGCCACTGATTTGACACAATAATAAAGTCAGGAATTATTTGTTTTCTGACAATCACAAAATGTGTCGGAAAGCACCCTAGCAACTTTAAATTTGAAGTTAATTTGAATTTGTTCCTCATGCGAGAGAGTCGCTACATAATATTTTTGAAATAAAAATAATTAATATTTAATCTAGAAATGTATCATGAATATTTAAGTGCAGATAATATGAATTAATTTGTTTACATTCTTACCCTAAATTCATTAGACATCTGCCCCGGGCATGAGTGGTATCAAACTCCAATTTAAGTACTGTTGACACCCAAATTTTTGATTCTCCCCGATTATATTAATTGCCGAGTTTCTCGAGTTTAAACAATTTAAATATTAATTATATAAATTTTAGATATATATATATATATATATATATATATATATTATATATATGCTATATATAGATATATATATATATATATATAATATATATATATCTAAAATTAAATAAGCTAATATAAATAATACTTTTTTTAGCTTGGAAATTATTAAGTAGATTTTGACTTTTTTTTTTTTGTTTTAGCTATGCATATGTTTTACGTAATCATTTGTATAGCTATTTAAATTTTATTAATATTCAAGATCGAAAAAATAGCATTGGGAATATACTTTGCTTTATATAAATATTTGTTCAAGTATTTTAGCTTATATTTTGAATTATTAGTTTATATTCAAATAATTATTTTATTTTTGTTAACCTTAAGAAGCTTGTTAATCAATAGTACTAAGTCGTATTATTTCTTAAAATCTAATCATTTGGCAAATTACATTCTTATTGACTAAATTAATATTGTGCTTGGCTAAAAATCAATATTAAAGCCTGTTGTCTGGCCCAATATACACCTCTAAGTTCCCTCCCATCTTTCCCAGTCGAACCAATAACATTTTCTTCTTCAGATTTTAGCAACCCACAAGCATTTCCAAAAGAGCAACTTTCACATAAAACAAACAAAAAATTCATATTTGTATGCTATCGCAAACTTTGCATAATTGCGCTCCATAGCAAACATAAAGGATTTGCACTGTGGCTTAGTCGTGTTTGGCTATTCCCTCTCTCTTGTTTATCATTCTCTTAGTAGGAGGCATTCACTGCGTAAAACAATGAAATGTGGGCTTTAGTCTTTGTTTCTTTTGTTCCTTTATGATGCTTTGACTACTTTTGCTTTGAGTTATGCATTGTTGATACTAAATATTTGATATGGTCGTCGCTTGTTCGTTGCGGTTTGAATTGTTGTTAGCTACGGATTTTATGTGCGTCCCCACTATCCAAAACTTCAAATTTTACTTGTAAACTGTGTTCGCGTCCCTCATTAAGTGAAATGACTTTCTTTTCAATATTTGGTAGGATTTTACTGTATGCATAGTTTTATTTTACTTTGGAAAATAGTTGGGATTTGTATTCTGTTCTCAATGACATCTAGAGATTGAGTGGGTTTTGAATCGAAAAAGAAAAAGTTCGTGTCTTCTATTGTAGTCTCCAAATTTGAATTTTGGCAGAATTTAATTTTTTCGGATATTTTGGGGCATGCCCCCTCGTTTTTATATCTATATATTTTTATTTTGTGATATGTCGATTCTTAAATTCCGAGGATGATTTCTTGTGGTTTTGTCTACCGTCCATATCCTCGACAGTTCTTTAACTTGCATCAATTTGTGGATGTATGTGTTAAGATGGGGAATAGACCAAGGTTATTCTATAATTTGTTCGCAATTTGCATATTATAATTATCTTAGGGTTCATGATTTAATTTGTTTTCTTCAATTAAAAAAACGAGCATATGTTTTTGATCTTGTAAAAGAGAAAAAATAATAATAATAAATAAAATCTTAGTGGCATTTGTGAATGGGTCGTCAGTATCTTTTATCTTTTCTTCTCATTGTTTCTAGTATCAAGTAATGGGTCAAGTTTAGATCGGCCCTTAATACTTTATTTTGGTTTTGTTGTGTTGGACTTGTGTTGGTCGTCTTAATGGTCATCTTCTTTTATATCTTAACAAAATGCGGTAGAATTTTCTTATCCTATTATTAATGCGGTTTTGTTTGTGTTTGGCATGTAAAAAAAATCCGTTTTAAGTTCCATATGAACTCTCCCCTTTCCCTCGCATTCCAAGAGAGATGCAAGGCTCAAATTCTTTCTTCAAGTCAAGCGATAAAAATCGACGTACAGATTTCAGGGATCGGAGAATCCAAAGCATGTCAAAAAGTCGGAAGATTTGAAGAAGTTGGGCCAAAAGAGGCCCAATTTATTAAATTTCTTTTCCTTATCGCGTTGTATCTATTTTGGGCATAAGCCCTTGTCGTTTTTATGTATCTATTCTATAATTATTATTATTGAGTCTAGGACAGGTACGAAAGGATGGTTCAAAAACCTGAAAAGTTGAATGGGTCAAAAATCCAAAACAGGTGGCTCTGAAATTCCGGTCAAGGCGGACAGATTAACCGGATTTGAATCCAAATTTATTTCCCCCTCTCTCTTTACATGCTTATCTGTTTTATTTGTCATTAGTTTAAGATTCGAAAACTCCAAATTCCCCGCAAACGCCTTGATTTATCGACGGAAGACCAATAGATTTCGCAAATAATGCTTAGATAATGAGATTAGTATTTTCACTCTTTACCATTCTAAACATTTTCCAAGTCAAATATACTTTTTAAGTCAAACTAAGTTAGTTGTCCGATAATCGTAATTAAGCGGAACGTCTTAGGTTCTTTCAAAACCTTCTTAAGACGTTAATAGGAATCTCGGAACCTCTCTGATTGTTTTCAAATGATTTTTTTTGTTAAGTCTTTTGGAAACAAATAATTTTGTTGAAATTTCTTTAAAACAAATGCTTTTCCTTTTTCGAATAAAACAAGTACAAATCATTATGATATGTCCTTATGAACTTTAAGATGGTATGTTTCAACTCCTCATCTGATGTAACCTCCAATCAAGATTTAATGTTTAGGGGTCGTTTGATACAAATATTAATGCATGAATTAGTAACACAGAGATTAGAAAGATATGATTTATTTCTATCAAGTGTTTGGTTCATTGCGTCCCACTTAAGATTGTGTTTGGATTAGAACTCTAAAAAAACTTTTCTTTTCAATTATACCCCTGAGTTATTATGAGATTTTATATTTTATGTAATTTTGGGTCAAGGTAGATAACTATCCAATAATATTATTTTTATGACATTCTAACTAGGTAGGAGAGTGTCATACCCCAAGCCTACACCCCGAGACGTGGCCGATACTCAAGAACCATTGTTGGTTCTTAAGTGAACCCTTGTCCTAACTGACTGCTTAGCAGCAGACTTACTTAACATTTAAGAGGTTACAAACACTGAATAAAAAGAACGTTATTGTCAAATAATGAGTCTAAACTATTTAAAAGTATTAACTGCAATAAATATAGCTTCTTTTGAAGCAAATCATCTGGAAAGGAAAATACTAAATTCTTTTTCAAATATTGTCTATATATAAAGCCTCTACTATTTTAAGATAGGCATCGATCTCAAGACACACGACAACCTTAAACGACTACTAGAAGTATCTACAGATTGGAGTCCTCTAGAAGCTAGGAGGCCTCACCAAAAGTTGACGAGTGACTGGGTGATCTAAATGAAACACTTATTGATGATCTCAAACACATTTATAGGTTTCATAAATGATGCAGGTCGAATGACATCAATACATTGAATGCATGAGTATGTAATATGGTTGAGTGAAACAATAACCAAACTGAAAGGCTGAAATATAACTTATCTATAGTAAAGCATATGCATGAGGTAAAAACATTTAAGCTTCACAAATAAAATGCAATAAAAGAAATCGAACTTTATGAACCTTCCCTAGGAAATTTCTCTTACTGACAATCATCATTATGAACCTTGTGATGATATAACGTCTTACCTACGTTTCCAGAGCCACACTATACCTGTTCAGAGTATAGATTGCAACTTGACGGATGGATCCACTAAAATTCTTCTTGATGTAGGTGAGGAGTCGCCCGTCTTGTGGTATGATCCTATCTACACTAGTGGCATATGTTATGGAGTTTGAGTTATCTGAACTCTTAACCCATATAAATTCTGAATACTACTCCCAAAAGTATAATAATGTATGCTCATGTAAAAGTACTCTATAGATTCAAATAATTTTTCAAAAAGTCTCTTCAAGAGGTAACTGAAGTTGTATTGAATCGGTCTGAAAAATCTTTATACTTTTCCGTAATAGTACTCTCTTTTCAATGTAAAAATAATACAATTGGAACCATCTGAGTTTCCTTAAATTTTTCTAAAAATGATATGTTTTAAAACTGTCTTTTGGACTCACTTGAATCTTCAAAAGCAATGTAAAATACTTTTGGAATGAAACTTAATATATATGGTTCATGTGGAACTACAAACATGAATAAAAAGTCAAAAATCTCAAAGCATAAAATATTGAAAATCTCATAATATAAGGATTCAGGACTAGAAATAAGATCATAACTCATATTCAAGAATTTCATAAATTGAGGGTAGAACCCCAGATTCAATATGCCACTAATTGAATTGAGATGTAGAGAATAGGGATGAACTAGTTCAACCCTATGAATAAACTTACATACTTAAGAAAAAGATGACTTGAAACCTTGAACTGAGGCTCGAAGCTGAAGAACCCTAACTTCTTCTTTGAGAGAACATAAAATGTGCAAATTTGATTTCTTTGAGGGTTGGACGTGATTGGGAAGGTTATTAGGCCATGGTATAGAATTAGAGAAGTTAATTGATGGTAAAATATCAATAATATCCTTATGGAAATGTAAGAGGATCGTAAAAAAGACCATTTAGTAAATCCCACCGACCAAATCAGTGATCTGGAGGTATCGTCACCGAATATAGCCGGCAAGTCACTTAATTGGACTTTAAATCTCCTAAATAGATAGAGACTTACAGGTTTTAGAATATTAAAACGAGCTAATTTGGCAATTTTCCAACACATTTGACAAATAGCTGATTGAACCGGTGACCTCACTAAACTTCTCTGCCCGGGTAAGTTCCAGTAAAACAATCATATGTTTCTACTCAAAACTTGAAATAAGGAAAACTTGGTGACATTTGAAAGAAGACTTTGATAGGTCATATGCCTCCTAATTCATGATTTTCTAATAGATATGATCATCTGAAGTTGTCATAAGTTCAATCTTATATAAAAACTCAATCAGTAAGGAAGTTTTCAACTCAACTTTGTGCTACAGGATTCTAGTGACATAATTCATAGTCAAATACATTCCCACACTAAAGGATTAGCCTTAGCACTTATATTAATTTAAGAATCACCCATTACGATCTTATACACAAATGAAGAATGGTTCGGATCTTAGCATAGAATTTTTTTAGAGTATTATAATATATCCCACATGGAATCATTCATCCTCGAATGGTGGTTGAACTGAGCATGGAGGGGTAGAGAAAAGTTTATCAGCCCATTTTAAACAAAATGCACATGAAAACTCATGAACTCAAAACACTAAAAGAGAGACTGAATTGAATGAGTACTTTAGGAAGAGTTAATACATTTGATTGCACTGAATTGAATGAGTACTTTAGAAAGAGTTCATACCTTTCGATTGAAACTGAATAAAATTAAAAGAGATGAGGGTATCTAGTTTTCATATCCTCTTCGGCTTCCCATGTATCCTTATTAACAAGCTTATCCTCCACAACACTTTGATTGATGCCACCTCTTTGGTTCTCAACTTGTGAATCTAACAATCAAGGATCTGGACTAGAACTTGCTCATATGACAGACTATCTTTCACACTAATACATTTTGTAGGCACAACAAGAGAAAGATCAGCCAACATTTCTTTAGCATGGAAATGTGGAATACCGGATGGACAACCACTAATCTAGTGGTGCCTCCAATTCATAAGCCACATTACAAGTCCTCCTCAATATCTTGTAAGGAAAAATATATCGGAGACTGAGCATACCTTTCTTACCAAGCCTCGTCCTAAATCTAAAAATGGCCTGAATAATGTAAAATGGGTCCATTTTAGCCCTTTTTCTCTCCAACCCTATGCTATAAAAGACGGGGAATTTTTTTCTTATGGAAAGCAGATTTTTAAAACAATACTCCATGGGTATAATTTATATAATTACATTTTATGGGTAAAATTTAATTTGCTATTAAGCATTTATTTTGTATATAACATTTTTAAGTTAAAAATTCATACAATATTTTATTTTTTTAAATAAATTGAATCATGAGCGCTACATAATCCCATGATTTAAGCTAAACGTCCAAAATTAAATATTTTTTTTCAAAAATGAATTTTACAGTCCATAACATCATGTCTCATCAAATGACTGAAGTATCCTCTTAATCAATAATTCTGTATATGCAACGCCATGTAATCGTTTCTTTTAAGAAAACTTTATGTTTTGAAGCGGCAAGAAAGTATACCTTTTGTGCTGATGTGGCACCTACAACTACCTAAGTTGGTTGTGTTTGTACACACTCGTCCCCCATGTGTGTAAATTATATTTCTTAATTGTTAAAAGATTATTTCGTATTTTTTAAAAAAAATATTTTTTAAAAAAGAATTGTCTTATTTTTTTTATCTTGTTTTTAAATTAAGTTAATACACATTTTTTTACCATGTATCAAAACTATTTTTTTTTATTAACATTCATTTTTTTCTCTTTTATTTTTCTATGAGTTTATTTTCTTTGTCTTTCGTTTTGATTTGATTTCAAATTTCTTGTATTTAAAATAAGTTAATTTTGAACCATATCAAAAGAAGTGAAGAAAATCAAATAAAGCATAAAATATTAAACATTAAAAGTAAAAGACACTTTTAATTTTTTTTAAATACACACAATATATTAAAAAAATTCAAAGTGAAAAGATAATAAATTAATTGAAAAATTTAAAGTGAAAAGAAATTAAAATAAATATTTTACAAAGAAAGATATAAAAATAATTAAATATATATAAACTTTATCATACATAAATGTGTGTACTAACAAATAATAAAGTTATCAATTAAAAATGACATGTGTTCAAATTGTGCATTCATAACTTGCCTTCAAGAGAGTGCGCACACTCTCTATGACATGTCAACGTTTGTGGTATATTTATTCCATTTTAAATTAGTTTGGGGGGTAATAGGACTTTTGTTAAGTTTAGGTGTGTCTCTAGGATTTCGGTCATATTCTAGGGGGGTACTTATGCACTTTGGCTTTCAATAAGCTATATTTGCATTTGCATTTTCTTTGTATATAACATATAATTTATATGTATATGAGTATGCGTATGTGAATATAGTACTTAAAAACATACAAAATATACAAATACCTTCAGCAATATTTGTATATATTAACTCAATATACAAATCACTATATACATATAATTTATGCAATTTCTTATAACACAACTCAATATACAAATATGATTTAGACAGAAATTGTACAGACTTCAAATTAAAAATTGTATTCAGCGAACAAAATATATAAATATATATGTACCAAATGTGACTTACGTAGAAAATAAACATACACTTCATCAAATCATGTTCCTGATATTCTTTAGATTTGTTAATTTCTGATGAAGCAGATTCACTCTCCTCTGAATCACTGTTTATGACTTTTCACTTACTTCCTCCTTCAACAATTTTTTAATGTCGCTAGACTTCGCATTGTTAATGTCTTTTTCTGAATTGCCATTGGGTCATTTTCTTTTTGTCTCATTTCTTCAAGGGTAAATCACATAAATATGCTATATTTAAAAAATATTTATCATTTATGTCAATATAATTTTTATAGCTAAATATAACAATTTTTTGAAATAAAAGAAATGTACTGTTGCTTCCTTTCTCAGTCCTTTTGCCTCTTAATCTTTTTCTTTCTTTTTTAAAGATCTTCTTTTTATGTTTCTCTCTCTATCATTATCATCTTCGTATACTTATTTGCTTTTCTTTTATTTTTTTAAAAAATTCTTCTTCTTCTTTTAATTGTTATTTAATTAACAAATTAATTTTTCATATTTCATTGTGTGCATGTCAATATTTTTATACAAAAAAAAAAAAGATGAAAAGAGGAACAAAAAAATTGTAAAATTGTATAAAATCATATTTTAAAGTAAAAATTTTAAATCGTTAAAATTACAGAAGTAAGAGTTCACCATTGTTAGTCATTATAAAGCTTCAAATTTTGAATTCATTATTTGCATTTTACGAATTTGTGATAAGTTTAAATAGGTAATTCTACAAATAAATTGAAAATGTCGTTTGGAGTTCATATCTCAATTTCAAAAAGGTTTGATCAAGTTTATAATTAATTGTAGGAGAAATATTAGATTGAAATGAATTAAATATAACATTAAATTGTCTTGCAAATGTAATAAAGTTGAATTAGATGATACAATTTTAATGCAGATTTAATTCATTTTGAAGTTCTTTTGTTTTATTTGTTACTATTGGATACTTGTTTAATTTATTACTGATATAACTTATCAGTTTATAGATCATTGTCTTAATTCTCTATTCTAATTCAACTTTAAATACTGTGTAATACAATTTTAATGTAAATTTAATTCATTTCACATTTTTTTAATTTATGTTACTATTTGATACTTGTTTAATTCATTATTGATACAGTTTAATTTACTCTACAGATCATTGTCTTGTTAGTCATTAGCTACATTTTCCATTGATTTTTAATTCTCTCTTGTTATTCAAATTTCACACAGTGTAACACAATTTTAATCAAATTTAATTCATTTTGAATTTTTATTTATTTGTTCCTATTGGATACTTGTTTAATTCATTATTGGTTGTCTAATATTTTATTTGTTGCATTTTTTATTCATGCTTAATTTTCTCTTCTACCTCGACATAATATTTGTGTAATACATTTTTAAAATACAAGTCAATTAGTTGATTGATTTGTTACAATTAGTTACTTGTTTAATTCATTATTGATACAAGTTTTATTCAGGTTACGTGCATATCAAAGAATGTTCTTTTGTTTTCTACATTCTGCATTCATATTTAATTCTCTTCTAATAATTCATTAATATATTTGTAATACATTTTTAATTCAAGTTTAATTCATTTTGCAGTTTCTTATGTCTCTTCATTTGTTACGATAATACTAGTTCTCTTCTAATAATTCAACTTTAATATGTTTGTAATACATTTTTAATTTAAATTAAATTCATTTTGCAGTTTCTTATGTCTCTTCATTTGTTATGATTATACTAATTCTCTTCTATTAATTCAACCTTAATATGTTTGTAATATATTTTTAGTTTAAATTTTAATTTTTTTGCATTTTTTATTCCTCTTCATTTGGTACGATTATATTACTTCTCTAATTACTATTGATATAAGTTTTATAGAATCTAGAATAATTAATTATTCTACAAAAAAGGATAAAAGAGCAATAGTAAGAGGAGACAGAGCAAAAACAAAAAAGCAAGAAAGAAAGGACAACAGAAAGAAAGTAGGAAGAATGAAAGAAAGAAAGGGAGGAAGAAAAAAAAAAGAGTGAGTGAGACAGAGAAAAGAGAAAGAAAGAAAAAAAAGGGAGCGAGACATAGAAAAGGAGAAAGAAAGAGTGAGACATAAAAGAGGAAAAAAATTAAAGAAGTTGCTATAAATGGTAATAAATAAAAAATATCGCTAAAATCGATAATTATTTATTAACATATACCAATTTATGTAATTTTTCCTTTCTTCAATTGATTGTTCATCTTGAACTTGTTTAGATTTTTCTATAGAGCGACCCCAAAATCTTGAGTTAAACCCATTAAAAAAGATGGTGAATTGTCATCAACATTGACATGTCATGGCATCCTTTCATAATCCTCATAAATGGAGATGAATCATCCATTCTGATTTTGGAAAACTTATAACCTGATAAGTAAGAAAGAATTTATAAAAAAAACATATGAAAAAATAACAAGCATAATACATATACAATTTTTGAAGAATGAAAAAAGAAAAAAGATGGATTCACCTACGATATTGGCCGTTACTTGCTAAAAGTGAAAGCACGAGTGGAGGGAGAAGGTGGAATTCGAAATTCAAATTAGAACTGGAAGAGTGATTTTAGGAGAAAGACATGGAATGGAGATGGAGAGATAAATTTATAATTTTGTATAAAATTATATACAAAAGCAGATGAAGGTGTCTATTGGGTTGGTATATAAATAGGTGGTGGGTCCCATTAATTATATATGACCAAAAAAATGAAAACTATATATACTAACAATAAATAACTTAAATTATACTCTTATTAACTAATTAGTCAGTGATGTTTGCCAACTCACATAATTCTTCCTAAAAGGGGAGAAGCAAAATTGGGCTCTGACCCATTTTCTCTAAAAACCTGCTTAGTCCAAAAACCAATGTATACATTGATAGTATATTGTTGTATATGACTGTGTTTTGATCCTTTTCCTTATACATTAGACTGTATACCAAATTTATACAATCATCTTTGATGCCTCCACCCTGTATTTTAAAATTATGCCAAGTACTTCTGCATTCAACTGTATATCGTTGTATATTCTGCATATATTTTGCATATTCAGCTCTATATAATGTGTATACAATCTGTTTTTTTGGACTACCGGGCAGCTATACATCAATCTCCGGCCCTGAACTTCAGCTTTCCTAACGAGGAAGACTGAAGAGGATGTCACTTTTTGCCCAACTTAGGAAAAATGCAATAGGAGAAGGAGTCCCAACAGACTCATACATGCAGGTTCATTCAAGTAGAACAATTTTAAGAATTAGTATGGAGAAGATAAGATTTCACAAGATAATGAAGAAAATGGACATAATGATTTTTACTAATAATATTGTAGGCAACAGTAAGCTCAAATTGCAGGTAAGTATTTAGAAGGCGAGCACATGTACAAAAGGACGGCTACATAATCTATCTTAAATTCGAATCAATAGCAGCATAAGGACTTCACTAGTGTAAAACTAACAGAAAAGATAGCAAATTATGAACTACATAGGGCTGCAACTGGACATGTTCAAAATAGAGAAGAAAACAAGTTCACTTATGTTGAACAAGTCAAGAAAATAAATGCAATCAAGTGAAACAAATACATAGTCATAAGTTCACTGGAGAACATATGATATCTCAAAAGGTCACTCAACTTTGAAAATATATGTAATACAATATTAAACTTTGTTTTGTATCAATAAAATCAATCAACTTAGATTTTTAATAAAATCACCCAAATAAATTTATTATTAAAAAAATTGACAAAATATTTTTTATGTCACGAAAACAACTACAAAGAAATAAATTTTAACAAATAAAATTCATTAAGTAATTATTTTTATGAACAAATTTAATTAGTGAAACAAAAAATATGACATTACTGTATATTTGATACTTACCAAGTATCATAATGAGTTTTTTTTTTCGGCCAAGTAATTTATGATATCATTTATACTGTAAAATAGATAAATAATGGTCTAACCCATCGGTGATCCCATAAACTTGGCACTAAATTTCACTCAATCACCTCAAGTAGGTGATGTTCATTTTAGACACCTCATTTAAAGTCTCACTGTGTCATTTTGACCATTTTTGCTTACATGGCTTCGTGAGTGTAATACACTTGTTGAGCGCTCGTGAAAAACCTAGTTAGTCGATTTCTTTAATTATTTTTTTCTTTCTTCTTTCCCATTTTTAGCTAACATTTTTGCAAACTTAAATATCCAATATGGTGAATAAAAATAGATACAGTAAAATGATGAAAAATGATGGAAACTATTTTATAAATTTTGGAATAGACCCATTTCAAGATTAAATATTAAATTATTCATGA
>JAKWIY010000799.1:0-29821 GCA_027704805.1 Solanum corneliomulleri
TTTTATTTTTTTTAACTTATGGAATAAATATGGAAGAGAGAGATATGTGGAAAATTTGTGGATTTTGATTTTTTTTTAAAATTAAAATATATTTTTTAATATGAGAAAGTTTTTCATCAGATAGTCTTTAATTCTTTTTGCAGGCCGGACATCTTTTTCCTAAAAAGTCCTCACATGCAAAAAGTGAACTATGGATATACATAGAAATGTAAATAAATTATTTTTTTAGGAGATAAAATAGGGGTTTAATTAGGATACATATTCTTTTCAAAATAATGACATTTTTGACATTTTAGCTAATATTTTTAAAATAGTGAGTTTTTTACTAATTAAGTTATTAATTTTGACTAGTTTACTAATTTTTTTTAAAAACAAATATTCAATATTATTGTGATTAATAGTGTTGAATTGATTTTCTTTTTGCATTAGTATTAATTTGATTTTTATTTAAACTTTGTATAATTACCAATATGTGTGGACTATAATCTTTATTAGATCACTAAGAATTCTAACTCCAAACATGAAATAAATATATTAAAAAAAAATTATGAAAAAGTATAAGAGATTAAAAATTATATCAAAATAAGTATTTTTACGTATAAAGTAAAATTTTAAAATTATATACATAATGTCGGGTTGATTTGGTCTCGGATTGATTTCTTTAGTTGAAACCAACCCAACCAAAATATAATTGGATTTGTTTTCCAACACCAAACCATATCAAACCAAACCACTAATCAAATTTCTTTTCGGTTTAACTCAATTTTCGATTCAATTTTATACACCCTACTTGTACACAACAAAGGATAATCAACCAAGTTGATATAATTGAAGGCTAGTAACCAATCAAGTTGATATAATTGAAGACTAGTAACCATGGGTGTTGTGACTAGTTATATGAGAGGCCATCAATATATTTAGAATATAATATACTTGTTTTAGCTGAGTAATTAACATTTTTATTTTGAATATTTCTTAGACTTGAATTTCCAAATTAAGATGGCCAAGGTCCTTAAGATCATAAGAATCAGAACCTGAAATAATTAAGCTTGCAACAAACAACTTCTAGTACTTATTAATTAAGGCTCTACATGAAAAGCCTAAATTTGTTCCTAAATGGAGTCCAAAATAAAGGAAAAATTATGTATTTACTTACCATATTTTCTATTAGGCTTAATTTATTGTGACCCCCTAAAGTTGACACAATATTTCACTTAGACATCTTAGCTAGACAATATTTATTTTAGACATCTGATGTAACATCTCGCTATGATATTTTGTCACTTTTTACTTACCTGACATAATGAGTGTAATAAATAGCCTTTTAGTTAGTTTTTCATTATTTTCTTCTTCTTCTTCTTCTTCTTCTTATTTTTAGCCACTATTTTATCCAAGTTAAATTTCATCCATTAAGATGAAGGTTTGACATAAGTAACAAAAAATATTTTTAAAATCTAAAAATAGATTCACTTACAAAATTTTTCTTGAAAGAATTTAGTATTAATTTCTTTAAACTAAGCTTAAAATTTATTTGATATAGTATTAGCGTGCAGATGTTGGGGGGGGGGGGGGGGGGCAGTTTCTGCAAGTGGTGAGCATAGTTAGGTACTTTGGCTATTTGGAGGTTGGATTTTAGGGGCTTTAGAGAAGATGATTTAGTGGTGGAGTTGGGGGAGGGGGTGTTTGGGGAAGACAACTAGGGGTGTTATTTTATTTATTTATTTTAAAATTATTTTTTAATTATTTAGATAAAGATATTCTGTCATGAATTTATTGGTCATTTCTTATTTTTATTTAAAAATAATTAATTAATAACTTTTTCTTTATACAATGACATTTGATATATTTAATTCTTCACTTTATACGTCATTTGCGAGTGTAACACATATATCTTATTTATTTTTGCTAATATTAAAAAAAGTGTTAAAATGCCATAGAGAAACTCTACATCATGTTCCTAAAATGAACATTGTCTAGTTAAGATATCTAAAATGAAATATTGTGCTAACTGCTAAATTTAAGAGGTCACCAATCAATTCGTCATTATTATATTTCCTACCATTTCAAAATATTTTTTTTTAAAAATCCTCTTTTCCTCCTGAACCCAAATCATCTGGATACGTTATTCTCAACTCGTAAATTCACATTTCTTTCTCCCTGTTTTTTCTCCTTCAATCTCACTTAAAAATAAAAAAGGGAGTAATAGCGGCGGTTGTTAGGGGTCTTCACTTAATACATTGTCCAGAACGGCTGTTTCAAGTGGATTTAATGCAATCAATTATTGTTGAGTTCGGAGTCAAAAGGGAAAATTTTTTTGTCAAAATTTTCGAAAAGACATATCAATTTATTTTAACCAAAAGGATAAAATCGCTTCTGACGGAGCGATTTTGTTTTGACAATTTTTTTAATAATATCGCGCGAGTGCAACGTTTTATTAAAAAAAATTGAAATTGAAATCGCTGCTATAGCATCGATTTTTTTTTCATTAAAAAAGTTAATAGAGGCAGACATCATTTTGGTCCAACATTTGGTGCATTTGTTAAAAAAAATTCTGACAAATCGCTGCTACAGCAGGAATTCTAATTTCATTTTTTTCCCTTTTAACTTCGGATTTAATTATTGTTCCTTTCGGATTTAATTATTGTTCCTTTCTATATTAGCAGATGTATACATTATAGGTAGGATAAATTACCTATACACATCATAATTTTTCATAATTTCTATTATTCCTTATCATTTAAAAATATTTCTAAAATTCCTCTTTTTCCTTTCAAACTCATTGTTCCAGATACATAAAGTTATACACGATTTTCTTTCTATTCTTACTCCTTATTTCACTCCCTCAACCTCTTCCTATTTTTACTCACTCTATCTCTTCCTATTTTCATTCCCTCAATCTCTACTTCCTTCATTTTGTTTCAGATTTAATTCTCTCTATTTTCAATAATATCTCTCCACAAATTTTTTTCAAAACAACTCAAGTTTTTGCTTTACAATTTTTTTCATAGAATTACCGGATTCTCCTCCATTTTCACCTTCACAATATGCATAAGGGAAAGGTAAAAAATATGATGTATTCATATTGTTTCCTGCAAAAAAATCAGTTTTAGGGGATCCTCTTTTACTGGTGAAATTATATTATGAAATAAAAAGAAGTAGTCTCTACCAAATGTATCATTTTATCATGTATCAAGTGTTGCTATGTATCTTCTACGGTTATTCAAATTTAGAAGAATATATTTTCGTACATAATATCAAGTGTTGCTATGTATCTTCGTGATACATTTGTGAGCGAAGAAATCGAGGAAGGACACATGCTCGAGCTTTAAATCTATTGTTTTACAAATTTTCAAAATTCTTTTGCGCATTAAATTAATGTATCAGCGCATCAGATTAATTTATCTCACACATCAGATTAATGTATCATGTATAAAATGTAATGTATCTTACTTAACGATTAATGTATCAGCGCTTATTTTAGTTATGATACGTAAATTCAAATTTATACTAAATGTATCTGATACATAACAATTACCAAACAATAGTGTATCGATCTCAAACAATTACTATGATGTATTTTTGAAAAATTTAAACAATTGTATTTCTCAAATAGAATAACAGACATAAATAATAATGTATCAAACACTATTTTTTAAGTTATGATACGTAAATTAAAATTTATACTAGATGTATCTTATACAAAACAATTACCAAACAATAATCTATCGATCTCAAACTAAAAATTTTATGGGCAACACTTACTTATTTAATGTACTAGTAAAAATATAATATCTATCAATTCAATCGAAAGGATCTTCATATCTCAAACAAAAGAACATACATAAATAATAATATATCATGCACTAATTTTTTAGTTATGATACGTAAATTTGGATTTATACTAAATGTATTTGTAACATAACAATTGCCAAATAATAATGTATTGATCTCAAACCTAAATTTTATGGGCAACACTTTCTTATTTAGTGTACCAAGTAGAAATACAACACTTATCAATTTAAACTGAAAGAATCATCATGATGTATCTTCTCGAAAATTTTGATAATTTTTAATCAAAATTGAAAGAATCTTCAATGAACTAGGAGAATAATTTTGAAATTCAAAATTATTCGTCAATTTTTATCAAAATGGAAAGGATCTTCAATGACTGGAGAAAAATTTAGAATCTCAAAATTTTCGATAATATTGAATCAAATCGAAAAGATATTCGAGAAACTTGAATTTACAAAAGAAATCGTTTGTCCAACAACAATTCCATACAATCCTTCATAACTCATCCCCCGCTTTTCAAAAGTTCGACAATTTTTTTTATGAAACAGAGAGAACGATGACAAAAAGAAGAAATTTAATTTTTTGATTTTTTGGATTGTTACACTATATGATTTTGAATTAGTGGAACAAATGGATACTATAGATTTTAAATTGATTTTACAGTTTTTTTTCCTTAATAAGTGCAACAGATTGAAACATAATGTATCAACAATAATGTATCCAAATCCTTAATTATGTAACTAAAATGTTTAAAAAATATGGAATTTATGTAATTATAAAAATAAAATATAGGGTTTTTGTTTTTAATTTTTTGATTATTACATTATGATATTATGTAAGTTATACTTATATGTATGCAACCCAACTTAATGTCAATTTGAAAAATAATCAAATGTATAACCATATAAATGTATATCAATTTAGTAGATGAATACAAATCAATAAATATCAATGCCAACATATCTACACAAAATTGCTAGGTGAATTTATTAGCAGATGTATACTTTTTATGTATGCCAACTTGATTAAAAAATAATTGCATTTGACAAACAATATGAAGATCCTTCCTCATTCTCATCATCCTCACTTTCATCAATCTTTCAATTTTGAGTAACATTAGTAGTAAAATTTTAGTTTTTACCTCGTAAGCACTTTTCACTTCGAATATGATATTAACGTGTGTTTGCATTTAAAGAATTTAAAGTATTGAGTGCAGAATCAAGATTGAAATTCTCATCTCGATTATTAATAAGAATCATATAACAAGTTTTCTTACCCATGAAATTTAACAAAAATCAAACACCAAAATCTAAATTTCACCCAAAAAAACTCAAAACCCCCTAAGTTTAGAAGACTAAATTCATAATTTATCGAACAAAAAAGATTGCAAGATTATTCATGAAAATGATATTCAAGTAAATAGCAATGAAATAACAACAATTTTTTTTATGAGACATGCATATTAAAAACAGATTAAGGAATTAAATCTAAAATTTATGGATAGAGAAAATTTAGGAGAAGATATTTAAACTTATTACTAAACAATTAGAATTTTCTTCTTACTTACTATTTGTGATTATGTATAATACATCTTTTTTCAAAAAAATGTTACTTGCTCCGTTTAAAAAAGAATGATCTTATTTTCTTTTTAGTTTGTCTAAAAAGGACCCTTCCTTTTTAGCAATACTTTAACTTTAACTTTCCACATGACATGTTTAAAACCACAAGATTAAATGATATTTTGGTACATTTGACATAACTTTAATATAGAACTACAAGATTAAAAAGTCTTCTTTCTTTTCTTAAACTTTATTCCAAGTCAAACTAGACTATCCTTTTTTAAACGGAGGAAATAGAAAATTCATAAAGTAAAATAACAAATTATTTTCACAAAATATGAAGAAATTTTAAATTTATAGAGTGTCAGTTTTTTTATAATTTTGATTAATCACATGTAGATGACAATAAATAACAATATATAATGTGACATAAAATTTGTCATGAATTACCATTTAGGTAAAGAACGTCATTTAAATCATACCATTTGTTGATAGCAAAAATATCGACTATTATCAGTAATTTATGTGCCATGAAAATTGAAAAATATGTTTATACAAAAATAATTTTCTAGCAATTAGTTTTTATGTAATTTACAGCTTTAATTAATTAATATTTTTTATTCGAGGTTTATAAACCGACATCTGAAGACAAAACAAGTTAGACTTTGTAATTTGCATTTAAACTATTACTGTTAATTTTTTGCGAGTTTCATACTTATATTATCACATATATTTATTAGCTTCTAAACAATAAGTCTCTCTAGATTGAAAATTCTAGTAGTGGAATGTGATAAAATATTGGTATAAATTGATGAGAAACACGAGAGGAATGAAAAAAGTCTTAAAATGAATTCACCTTTGACAATGAATCTGTTGAATGCCATGAATCGGACCCGTTACAACAAACAGACAGGACGGGGGTCTCGCTGCCCGGTCACGAGTCGGGTGGGTCCAGGGGGGCGACGCGCCCCCTGGCCTGGGGGTCTGGGGGGACGGAGTCGCCCCCGGCCCGACGGTATACAATGTTATTGTATTGGGCCCTTAATTATCTGTCGATTTTGTATTTTGGGCCCAAGCCTGTTATGGTGTAGCTTAGCACTATATATAGACGCTATGTCAAACCCTATTCTGTAATTCTGTTCTTGCCTCTCCATAATAAAACTGCCCCCCCTCTTCCCGTGGACGTAGCCAATTTATTGGTGAACCACGTAAATCTGTTGTCTTGTTTTTCGCGTTTATATTTTCTCGTATTATCTCAAATTCCGCATAACAGAATCCATGGTAGTTCAAAGGGTTTTGTAATATTTTATCGTTTAGGTATAAAATTGTAACGATCCATTTTCATCGTTATAGAAAAGTTATCGTAAATTTTTTTGGGCTGAAAAACTTTTCTGTAGTAATTTGAAATTTTTAAGCCAAGTCCAGATTTGACAAAATCAGAGTCAGCGAGTTTTAGTGAAATCTGATAATGAATAAGAGATCTAATAATGAATTTGATCGCATGAGTGGATAGCCAAGACGTTAAGAAATCCATACTACTTTACAAAATTGAATTTGGGCGAGTAAAACTCCCGAAACTATTCTTAACGTGAACAAGTAGTTTTTGAGTGTCATGAGTTGAAGGTGTATTGTGAAATAAGAGTTTGGAACTCTTAATTCAACCACTGGTTCTCAATGAGCCACCTGGGCGGGACCGTTGTAGCGGGATGAGGGCCTTCAAAGCGGGCTAGTCGCGAATTAAGTAAGAAATAACTCCAAAACGTCAATATTCTGCAAATTTCGTTCTTAAGATTTAGGAGACGAACTAGGGCGACTTGTTGACAGTTTTTCACCAATGTTAAGGCTAATGATAAGGTTTTCAATTTTTGAATCCATTTTTCGATCCTTAGGATATAAATTTACGGATAATTATTGTTGGTGGGAGGGTTTTGGAACTGATTTTGATGGTTGGAGGAAGCCCCAACTGCATATGAGGATCATGGAATTGTCCTAGAGTTGATGACTTTGATGGTAATCCGGGTAATTAGGCCTTGTTTATTGATCATTGCACTGAACTGATTGTTTGTAGACCAAGAACAAACTGAAACAATTCGAAAACGGATGAGCTCAAGTTTCTTAGGATGGTTTAAATTTTGTTTGAGGCAAGTGATGGTGTGATTTCATATTGGTGTAATGTATATTAGTAATTACTTCATTTTAATGCATATATGTATGCGAATGTCGTACTATTGATCACATAATTGTAATGAGTATGAATGGATGAATGTATGCCATTAACTAACAATTGATTGTATGATTATGAGAATATACATTGTGATTGTGATTGTGGATGTTGAATGAATCAGGTATTACGTCCTAACACACTAACTCGAATAAGGTGCCACGTTTCAACGCATATATGAGATCAGTTGTCATGTCTGATGTTTTACTTAAAAATATATAATATATCTAATTGTAAAAAAATGACTAAGTTTTGAAAAATTAATTAATCTTATGATTTAAGAAAAATCGATCTTCCAAATTAACAGAGTCGCCACTTGATTTTTCGTAAAATCAAGAAAAAATTATAATTAATTTTCAAAAGATTTAAAACAGATAAAAATCATTTTAAAAAGGTTCGAAGTTTCAAAAGTGCATGCAGAGATGTTGAGGCCCGCCCGCGCAGTGCCCTCGAATGCCCGCAACTCGCGGTTGACCGGCGTTTTGACTAAATGACTTTTAGTAATTTATTTTAAACTAAGTAAAAGAAAGCTATACTTTTTAATTTATTTACTTGCTATCATCATTATTTTATTTAATTATTTACTCCTTGAATGTAATTAACTAAAGGGAGCTATTCTAAGGGAGGGAATTATCTCACATGTGCATGTACGTTGTTGAAGAATACTCTGTGAATTGTGTAATACCATCAAGTACGGTATACACATATTTATTTGTGTCTACAACCTATGAAAAGAAAAGAAAATATATTCAAGAGAGATGTTATATATGAATCCAAAGAAAAAATACTAGCAAACAAATTAGGCATACCTTTAATTTCTGTGATGCAGTTTTATTGCGCCGCAATATATTTTCATACTTTTTTCCAAGGTGAAAACCTGAAAATGTCGCTTTTGATCTGTAATTGTTATTCCATTTCTGTACAAGTTGTCTCATAATTCCAAGAGTTGCAAGACTGTAAGAACTTTGGCATGTCTTGTTCGTGAATTGACTGATTCTGCTATATTTGATGTCATCATCCAAGTTCTGTTTACTTCAGACCGACCATTTATTGTATCCAATGTTCAACAAGTAATCTTTGATCCTCTTATCTATCTTCTTAACCATTGTCATACATTGATTAAATTCTGTCACAGTGTATGTTTTTGCCATAGAGTAGAACAACTCAGTGACCTTTTGTTGACTTATTCTGAAAATTTTCATTATGTTTTGCAGTAAGTGCCACATACATACACGCAAAATGAGGTACTTCATCATAAACTGTTGAAACTGCCTTAATAATGCTTGCATGCCTATCGAAAATGATACACATCTCTGGTCTTTGACCGAATGCATTTTGAATTGCTCAAAAAACCATCTCCAAAATGAATTCTCTGAATTCAATCATAAGCAATCGGCAATCAATAGAAAATGCAACTGATATACTGTACACTTTCTTTAATACATTTTAATACATTTTTACTGCAATTATAACTTTTAATACATAGTTCAAAAATTTAATATAGAAAACACTAGTATCATATTCAAAAGTCTGACCTTCTACATCTAAGGTATTAGCGGTTATCAGTGTCCTTTTGTATGCTCCTTTTAAGAAAGTTCCATCAACAACTACAATTGGTCTACAATATTCCCATCCTTTTATCGAGGTAAACAAAGCTACAAATGCATATAAAAAATGGTCATCCTCTGATTTGTGAAATCCTATATGAGAACCAGGGTAAGTTGCCTCTAGTATGTGAAAGTAGCTTTGCAACTTTGCATATGATTGAATTGGATCACCCGAATTAATTCAAGAGCTGCTTCTTTAGCTCTCCAAGCTTGCATATATGTGAGTCGCACACCATATTCAGCTGACATGTCACGTTGTATGTCTTTTGGTGTGTAAATAACATCTGGTTCAACATATTTAATCACAATAACACTCCCAACAACACTCTTAGTTGCTAGCCTTTATGATAATGAATTATGTAGCAACAAACATGTGTATTCGCTTTCAAATTCTGTAATCTTAAATATTTCAGATTTGTTCAATTTTGAAGCTCGTAAACTCCAACTGCAGCTTTCTCCTAGGCACTGTATCGAATAGTTGTATAAAAAATATTAATACACAAGTAATAATTTAGAGTGACTTGAATTTAGGTCTTACCTTATTGCGCTTGATCTTGTTGTCTTGAATTGAAAATGATTAAGAATGAAATGTCTTTCATGTGCACTAGTGAGGACATATTTATTCTTATACACATGATCTTTTTCAAATAAAGAGTGATTGGGATTAATAATGATGCCTGGTGCTAATTCTTCTAGCTCATCAACTTCCTTACATGATCCAAATCCAATTAACCCTATTGCTTCATCAATACCATTAAATGTATTAGAGAAGTATGAATTGTGTATAACCCTCATATCTCCTGAAGTGTCTGAACACACAAGTGGAATGAGTGCAGCATTAGTCTCCAAGTTGACTGGTTCAGTTGTTGTGACACATAAAGGGTATCTTGCCATATCTCGATGTTCCTTTTTAGTTTCAAGATATACATTTACCCCCATATCATTATGAAATTTGAATTCGAGGAGACCTTCCATCAATTTTATATCTGATTTCAACTTTACTTGTTGATGTGTCTATTGACAATTGAGTATCACTTATAGAAACGAGGGTGGCAAACGTTGACTCTATGTGTATCAACACACCATCTGCCAAGTAGTTAATATATTTGTTGCTAGGATCCCATCGTCCATTGAAGTAAAGCATCACCGCTATATTAGTCATGTTTTTTCTGCACATAATTAAAGAGTGTATTACTAATATTAAAAGACTAGAGAGAGACATATAGATTAATCTGCTAGAAGAGCACCACTTTGCTAACAACTGAATTAAATCTGAATAAAATCTAAATTAATGTTTTTTTTTACACAAATGCTAACAGGTGAATTAAATCTGTTTCTATTGTGATCATGGCTTGCATATAAATAAGTCAGAAATTGAATTACACAAATTCTAACAAGTGAACTAAATCTGAAAAGAAGTTGTATTACACAGATGCTAACAAGTGAACTAAAACTGAATTGAAGTTGAATTACACATATGCTAACAAGTGAATTAAACCTGAATTAAAGTTGTATTACACAGATGCTAACAAGCGAACTAAACCTAAATTGAAGTTGAATTACATAGATGCTAACAAGTGAATTACACATTAATTAAAGTTGTATTATACAGATGCTAACAAGTGAATTAAACCTGAATTAAAGCTGTATTACACAGATGCTAACAAGTGAACTAAACCTGAATTGAAGTTGTATTATACAGATGCTAACAAGTGGATTATACCTGAATTAAAATTGTATTACACAAATGCTAACAAGTGAGTTAAACTTGAATTGAAGTGTATTACACAGATGCTAACAAGTGGACTAAACTAAATTGAAGTTTTATTACACAAATACTAACAAGTGAATTAAACTTAAATTAAAGTTGTATTACACAGATGATAACAAGTCAATTAAACCGAAATTAGAGTTGTATTACACGGATATGCTAACAAGTGAACTCAAACTGAATTGAAGTATTACACAAATGCTAACAAGTGAAATAATGCTAACAAGTGAATCAAACCTGAATTAAAGTTGTATTACACAAAATGCTAACAAGTGAACTAAAACTGAATTGAATTTGTATTACACAAATGCTAACAAGTGAATTAAACCTGATTTAAAGCTGTATTACACATATGCTTACAAGATATCACACTTATTAGAGAAGAGAATTGAATACAAGACACTCACAGGAACTTGAATCAAACGAAATCTCAACATAAACAAAAAGGCTTCCACACAAAAAGAAGAATTTAAACTTTCAAGACCACAATTGCAAGCTCACATTAAAGGATCAGTTAAGTGCAAAAGAGACCAACCAAAATAGCAGATTGCAGTACAAGTACCCTAAACTAACAGAGCTTACTAAAACACTAATCTTTGAATTGCAATGGCGAGAGAAAATTGAAGTCCGGCACCCTAAACGAACAGAGCTTACTCAACTAACCTTTAAATTGCAATGACGAGAGAAAATTGAATTCTGACATCCTAAACGAACAGAGTTTACTCAACACTAACCTTTAAATTGCAATGGCAAGAGAAAATTGATGTCGTCGGAAAAAATTGCAATCGTGATAGAGAAAATTGCATAGGCGTGAATCGCGGGCGTGGAAAAATTTTGGGGCGAGAGAAAAAAATATGAAGTTGAATATTCAATTAAATTGACATTTATCATTAAAAAAATAATACTGACAAATATGGTAATTATTTTTAAATAGTAGACACGCGAGTTATTTTCCCTCCAAAAAAGAACACAACCTAAGCGAATTCGGCTAAAATTTGAATAAAATGAATCGACAATAATTAATTAATGAGCTTCTTGACTTTGACAAGATGAAATACTTAACCTAATTACAAACTTATAACTCAAAAGTATAATTATTAATCTAGACAAAATTAATTTGATACAACATTAAGTAAAACCAAAATTTTTTTGAGGCGGTTTTCGAATAGTTTAAACTAATTATATAAAACATGTAAAAACACATATCACTTAGATCATTATAAAAAATATCGACTAAAGCTACTTTAAAAGGACTTAAAATATATTTTGTACTTTATAGTGTCAACTATTTCAACTAATTTGGAATCTAAGAAGGTCGAATTAATTAATTTATATTGTGGAGGGCCAAAATTTGGTGTCAACATCCGACACACTAATTAAGATCGAGTACTACGTATCAGTACACTAACAATTTGAGTGTGAGTTCCACGAGAGGACCACTAACTTGTCATATAGTTGTATTATTAAGAATATGAAATTTTACGTTGATCGTGAAATGATGACTGATATTTTTTAGGTTCGGTATATGTATGTCTTATTATATTGTGATTACTTGTATATGTTTCACTTATTAGAATAGTCGTGTGATCCTATCACTACACTATGATTGTGTAATGATATTGCACTTTCTCTTTCTTTGTTGAGTAGAGGTCATCTTCAGGCGACTACTGATAGACCTCGTTTAGAAGACCAATGATCGATTTGAATTCAAGGGTGAGAAAGTTCTTCCAAGGTTCCATGAGTTCTGGTTATGTTTAGTCCATTTCTATTCGGGCTTAGACTAGTACTTAGATATTGTTATGTTTAGTTTGGGGTTTCACCCATTTTCTTAGACTTGCTGTTAGAAGATGCTTTTATACATTAACTTTCAGGTTCTAAGGAATATTTCCACAATGTTTTGTTAGTCGTTTTTAGACTTTTGGAGTTTATGGGAGCTCAATTTTATTCTTGCATTCAAACCTACTTTTATATTTTTAATTGTATAGTATTTTGATTAAGTTGTTTAGTTCTTCGGTTAGCTAATCAATGTTAATGGTTCTCTCACCAAAGGATTAGTGTGGTTTCAATCATGATGATTTAGATCGTGACAAAAGCTAATGAAACGGTAATAATTTGAGAAAGATTTTAACCTAACTTAGTCAAAAGTATAAAAAAAACGCGTATACTAGGACTTCAAAACTATATCAAAGAGCTTTTGAAGTGTAATGTTTACATAACATATCATATTTCCTCCAAAGAGTTTTAAGTATAAAACTCGCTAGACGATGTAAAAGAATAATAAGTTTCAATGAGTATTAGTTTGGATTTTGACCAACTAATTTTCAAAGGAAAAATTATGCAAGTTGGCAAACACCAATAGGTTAGTAATTATAGTTTCAGTTTTTTTCCATCAATAATGGATCCACTATCTCTTTATACTGAACCAACAAAGCCTTTCATTGGCTTTCGTTTATGAAATTATACAAAATCAAAATTATCTCTCATATCTCTATTCTCTATTTTTTAAAAAAAAAATTGCTCTTCCACTTTCAATTTGACATTTGAATTTTTCTCTCCAATCATGTTTTTACTTTTCGCAATCTACCGTTAAAATTGTGTGTGGATCTTTTTTTTTCATTATCTGTATATGTAACATGTTTGATATTTTTTTCCTATAAGTTCTGTCATTACTTATTGGATTATTAGTTTTTCAAAAACAAGATAAATGATTCAACTCCAACTAAGAGGATTACGAAAGGTATGTCATTGCATGTCAAGTTGTTAACATTTCATCTTCGTTTTCAATCGATTTAACTCAAAATTTTGTAGTCAATGCCGGGTCTATAGAAAAATCTAAACAAGTTCTACATGAAAAATTTATTGAAGAATTGAAATCCAAGAAAAAAAAGGCCTAATTGTATTTAAGAAAGTCATTAATACTGCAAGGCAAGCCATACTAAAATTATTGAAAGACGAAGTTAAAGAAAAGCAAAATACACTGATTCCGAGGAGATTGTGTCTGCTTCATCAGATCTGGAAAAATTTGAAAAACATCACGCTTCGATTAAACCACAATTTTATGTAGATGTGGATATTTGGTTAGATATCTACGAATTTTTATCTAGTATATGTATATTTCTACTTATCACATTTGTATATAAATATTAGTATATTGTATATTTCCTTCTTAAAAATCAATTCTATATATATATTTGTATATTGTATATTTTATGCTTAAATCACATTTGTATTAGATATTTGTAGATTCCGTTAGTTATCTACAAGATTTACTTGAAGTCTATGTAAGGTTCCTGCCTAAATCACAATTGTATATTGGTATTTTTATATTTTTTTGGTTAGATACAAATTGCTTGAGGTTTTTGTATATGGCGATATGTATATTAAGTTATACACAATGGAACTACAAATACAAATATATTAGTTTTTGTATAAAATCATGTAATTGTATATAGAAATTAATCAAAATATTTTTTTTATAGAGAGTTAGATTGATGTGCAAACACCCACCAATAAATGCCCCCACATGCAGTGTTAACTCTTTCTATCGCTGTAATTTTATTTTTTTTTTAGAAAATTATTTGATTTTGCACGTTTAGCTTGAATCATAGAATTATGTAAATTTATTGTTACTGTAATTAGCGTGCAAGTTTTCATTCATTTATAAAATAAAAATATTGTATACATTTTAAATAAAAAACATTTTATACAAAATTAAAGCTCCCTAGCAGACTAAACTACACCCATAGAATGTAATTATGTATTTTGTTATTTTCAGGGAGAAATACTTCTTTTATCCCTTTTTTTTTAAAGAACAACTTTAATTTGTTACTCACAAAAAAATACTTGTTTTCTCCCAATTTCTTGCAGAACACCTCACTTTTTTTTTTTTTTTTTTTAAAAAAAGAACCAAGCACTTATGGTCTCACAAGCTTGGTCCAACCTACAATAAAATTGCAGTGCTTGACAATACAGGACAGGGAATCCACAGTGTACTACGCAAATGCAACGAAAATCATAAGATCGTACAACCACGAATAACATGAAAACCACATTGTAAAAGAGAATAGAGTTAGAACACATAAGTAGAATTGCACAAAAGTAACATTACAAGGATAACCATTAATAAAAATTCAGGCATCTAGAATGAAAACCTAGCTTGAATCCTTAAACCGTGGAACCCTAGTTCTTGCTCAGAAGGAGCTTTGAATCGCAAGGAACTTGATTTTCTGGGAGAATAGGTGTGAATAAGGAAGTTTAATCAATTAACTTTTCTTTAACCCCTTTAGAATAGGCCAAAACGACATAGTAAGGAATTAAAAGAGTGAAAACAAAGACCAAAAATATTGAATTATTAAATATTTTTATCATCTCATGGACTATAATTCTCTTTAAATTGAAAACTCCCAGCTACTTGAATGTGTACTAAAATATTGAATTCACCCTACCCGATGAATTCATGATTGTTCATAGGGGTTGGTTAAGATTTTATCATTTGGGTTTGAAATTAGCGAAATGGTAATAATTTGGAATTATTTTAACCTAATTTACTCAAAACGAAAAGATGAAAAATTCACATATAATGTCCCTTGAGACTCTTTAGAAGAGATTTGTAAGTGTAATGTTCACATAGCATGCCATGTTCCTCCAAGGAGTTTGTGTACAAAACTTGCAAAATGGTGTAAAATAGTTAAATAAGAGCCCCTGGTTCCGAGTAGTAATAAGGGAAATTCTAGTTGGTATGACAGAGATGATGAGAGAACGCGAACTTCTTAGGTTTGAAAAAGGAGGTTTAGTCGATTAAATTTTCATTAATCCCCCCCCCCCCCCCCAGAATAGGCCAAAGCGACATAGTATAGGAATTGAAAGAGTAAAAAAAAAGACCAAAACGATCATGGGAGAAAATTGCTATCTGATGCTTTCACGAAATTTATTGCGGTATGTGGATTGATCTATAGTCTATAGATATCTCCCGTGGAATTCAGGTCAATTTTTGAGTCTGAAATTTGATCTACGAGACCCATCTACAGTACGTGGTTCCATTTACATACTTGAGATAATGTCCATAAAAGTCAGATCAAATGTCTAATTTTAGGACTTGATTTACGAGATCATCTATGACTCACAAAGGGTTTTACAATTCGAAAACTTGCCTCACTAAAGTCAAGCTAATCATCCTGCTTCTAAAGCTTTTTCTATGAGCCCTATCTATGGTCCATGGTTCCATCTACGATCCATAGATGTTGTTCGTAGATTCGAAAATTTGTGCAGACTTAATTATGAACTTTCTAGATTTGATTAGGATTTTAGACTTCTTGAGTGTTACAACAACATAACTAATAGACCAAATAGATTTTAAAAGATCTCAATTATTACTATCATTTTACAGTTTCATATTTAAATTATTAAATACTTTTATCACCTCATGGACCATAGTGCTCTTTAAATTGAAAACCCCCTTGTTGAATGTGTACTAAAATTTAAATACTTTTATCACCTCATGGACCATAGTGCTCTTTAAATTGAAAATCCCCTTGTTGAATGTGTACTAAAATAGTGAAATAATTTGATGTAAAACGCTTGAAGGGAAAAAAATAAAAATTCTAAAATAAGTACACCTTACCCAATGTATTCATGATTGTTCATAGGGTTTGGTGAACATTTTATCATTGGGGTTTGAAATAAGATTTTAACCTAATTTACTAAAAAGGAAAAGATAAAAAAATTTCACATATTATGCACTTGAAACTCTTTAAAAGAGCTTTTTAATTGTGATGTTGACATAAAATGTCATCTTCCTCCAAGGAGTTTATGCACAAAACTCGCAATACGATGTAGAATAATAATAATAATAATAATAATATGCTTGGTCAAATTTCTAAAATCTAACTTATTTAGACAATTTATTTTTCCAAAATTGCTTTTTTGCCAGTACATATATATATAGATAGATAACAAGTACATAAAATCAAGGTCTAATTGTGTTTCATACATGCAAGTTTTACACATTATACTGCACCTTCAACTAATGAAGACAAATACTTATTAAAGTTTTCAAATTGCAATAGACTTCACCTCATTCACTTTCCAAAGGTATGCATACTTATACCACCTCATGAACCCTTCATCATTTTTAGTGCGCTGACACATGATGCACGATTCACTCATGCTGGTTAGGAATTCGTCTAACCTAGACACTTTTTCCATGATGGATTCATCAAGCTAAGTCATAATTTTCATTGGTGCGGGTGGAGAAAGGTATTCATTAATTATGAATTGCGATATGTTGAGCACTTTCACCTTTCTTAACCCCTCCAAGAGAATAACCAAAGAAGGTTTAGATAATTGCTTATACCTCACACTCAACACTTTCAAGTTTGGAAGAAATGAGACAAGTGCACATGCAAATAGAATGTCGCAGGGAGTCATAATCTTGAGCTAGGAAATCTTTTTGCAACTCCTTCCAATTTTCTCGATGACATATGCAAGTTCTTCTAAACTAGGAATAGTTAGTGATTCAAGATCTTTCCATTGATGAAAGGCACTGCATATTGTTTGCTTTTCTAGTTTATCCCAAACAAGCATAACAAGGAATTTTAGCCGTGGACACCTATAAAAGAGGAGGTTTTATCTACTGTCCAAATTTTCTCAGGCTTGCTATACAATTTCTTGATTTAAGGTACAATACTATAGAAAGACTAAACTTTATAAGGGAATACCTTTTGCCAATATAAGTCAACTGATCATTGTCAATCTACAAACTGTAATGGAAGATTAATGTCTATATGTTTCCACGACTAAGGTTCAAGCAAATCTTTAGGATGCGGGTCAATTTTTCACGAGATGGAGTTTCAACATATAAATACGGAGATATTGATATTCTGATGAAATTTGACTGCATTACTTACAAGTCCAACGTTTTCTAGAGACGTTGGTCAAAACAAGCCGATTGTGAAGCAGGACAAACTTGAGGAATTATAGAGATTAACTGGTAAAGGTCCAAGGACTAGAATATCTTCACCAACATATCAATATTAAGCATATGAACAGTAAGGTCCTCCCATATCCGTAGAGAAGTATTTCTTTCTTCTATAACAACAACTTCAATCTTTGTTTTGAAACGACATTGTAAAAGCTTCACTATCTTAAGAAAGGTTATTACTTCTCTAGATCCAAGAAGAATTTATGAACTACTGACATCAAATTGATGTTGTTTAGTTTCATTTGTATTCTTTTGAATAAAAATTTAAGCATGTCAATATAAAGAAACATGGAAGAGATTACAAATATGTCCGAGGATTACTGTGATGCCCAAAAGTGAAGAAACTAAGTTGGTTATAGATAACGACGGAGAGCTAAGTTCTAGCTGGCATAGCTGGCGGAAGTATCACATTTTTGATAAAAATAATCATTGCTGAGAGCAAAATTATTGAAATATTGGAACTCACATTATATTCCTCATAAACCTAATGTCGTTCTTCTCTAACATGGAGGGCAATCACTTCTACTAAAACCATCTCTAACTTAACTTGGCTAGTTATCTCAAAGAATTCTCATCAAAGGTAAATCAATAATATCCTAACTTATATGGTACATCCCTCCAACCCAATTTCCATACATTTTTCAATTGCCTTCAAATTAAATAAGCAAATTTAATTCCGAGATTTCGTTACACTTTTATCTTAACTTTCGTGTAACGACCTGTTTAGTAGTTTTGAGCAACAGATTTTATTTCTGGAGAAACTGTCTGAGTCGACGGAACCCACGACGGACCGTCATGGGCACGACGGACCGTCGAGGGGGTCTCGTTCCACAACACTTAGAATTCTGAAATTTGGGTACTAAAATCGACTCTCTAAACTTCGTGACGGAATGGCAGGACTGACCGTCGTGAGCACGACGGACCGTCACACATCTTCCACAGAAATTAAGTCTCTGAACTTTGTGACGGACCTGCAGGACGGACCGTCACAGCCATGACGGATCGTCACAGGTTGCGTAATCCTAGGCTGGGTTGGATTTCTGTAAATATTTTAAGGGGCGTTTTGGACTATTCCTGCTTATAATTATAAATTTAGTGGGTTAATATTAATAAGTCGATTTCTTGGGGGTTAAAAGAGATAAACTTGAATTAATTAGTGGGTTATTCTATCATCTTTTATACTTAATTACATGATAATTAGGGTAAAAGAAAGAGGGTTTGAATAAGAAAAATATAAAGAACAAAAGAGGGAGAAACGAACGAGAAAGAGGAGAAACGAAGAGGATAGCAAAGCGTTGTGGAATTTGCTTGCTTGATCACGAATCTTCGGTGGAGGTAGGTTATGGTTTTTATGCTATTCGTAGTAAACTCTTAATAGAGAATGATATGTGTTGGGTAGTATTATAAAACCTTCTATATGCTTGATTGTGTGCTTACATGATGTGATTATATAATTGTGATGAATAAGCATGATGAGGCTATTGAATCTCTAATCCTAAATTCACTTTGTTAACGATGATGCCTTGGTATAAAAGAAGGCTTGATGAACTAACGTAATGAGATTGATGATGCCTTGGTATAAAAGAAGGCTTGATGAACTAACATAATGAGATTGATGATGCCTTGGTATAAAAGAAGGATTGATGAATTGATAGAATGAGATTAGTGGAGAGGGTGTCACGAACCGACACGTAGAATTAGGGGATCGGGTGTCACGAACTGACACATAGAATTAGGGGATCGGGTGTCACGAACCGACACGTAGAATTAGGGGATCGGGTGTCATGAACGGACACGTAGAATTAGGGGATCGGGTGTCACGAACCAACACGTAGAATTAGGGGATCGGGTGTCACGAATTGACACGTAGAATTAGGGGATCGGAGTGCCACGTTCCGGCACCAGGATAGATTATGGATCGGAGTGTCACGTTCCGACACCAGGATAGAATATGGATCGGAGTGTCACGTTCCGACACCAGGATAGTATATGGAGCGGAGTGTCACGTACCGACACGAGAGGAATAAAGATAATGAATCTTGAAATTATGTTAATAAAATTTGAATGAAAAGAACCTATTTCCCAAATGAATAAGGTGTTGAGACTTGAGTTCTCATAGGTTGTTTGATGTTGTTACACATGATTTGTGTACTTGTTGTTTTCACCTGTTGAGTAATATGGTTGATTTTATGTTATTATCTGATATATACTGTTTTCTATTTTGAGTTGGCCGATGATACCTACTCAGTACTTGTGTTTTGTACTGACCCCTACTTGTATGTTTCTTTCTTTGTTATATGTGGAGTGCAGCAAACGTACTGTCGTCTTCAACTCAACCGCAACTCTAGCCAGTCTTCATTACAACAACCACCGGATTTCAGGGTGAGCTAATGCTTCTAGCTTGGACTGGATCTTCTTCTTCAAGTATTGATGCCTCAAAATTCCGGCATGGACTAGCTTTTACTTATTTTAGCTTTCTTAGCTACTTTTTATTTAGTAATTGAGGATAGATGTTCTTGTGATGATGACTTCCAGATTTTGGGAATAATAATAGATGTTGAGTTTTTAGAAGTTATTGAATTGATTTTCATTAATGAGTTTAAGTCTTCCGCATTGTATTTTGTTCAATATGTTTGGGTTTAGATTGGTTGGTTCGCTCACATAGTAGGATAAGTGTGGGTGCCACTCGCGGCTCGGTTTTGGGTCGTGACAAACTTGGTATCATAGCATTAGGTTCGTTGGTCTCATCACACAAGAACAAGTCTAGTAGGATAAGTGTGGGTGCCATTCTTTCATTCTTTCTTTCGTGCTATTACTTGGATCCAATTGGTATCTAGGTGATTCAAATTGGTATCTGACCATCTTCACTCTATTTCGCAGATGGTTAGAACTAGAGCAACGACTGCACCAACACCAACACTGGCAAGACAGGATGCGTCTGAGCCAACCACTAGGGCTGTAGCTCGGAGAGGAATAGTGGCAAGAGGCCGTGGTAGAGGTCGCGGGAGGACATCCTCTAGAGGAAGAGGACAACCACCTATCCCATCTGGTACTAGGGTGGTGACTCCTCCACCAACTGAGGAAGTGGTAAGAGAGGGTGAGGAAGGGGAGAATGAACAAGTGCAGAACGAGGAATTGCCACCCCAACCTACCCCAGAGATGATCAATCAGGTTCTTGATTATCTTAGCGGGTTATCGGATCGGGGCCAGACACCTCCAGTGTTTGCTGCACCAGCACCTCAGGGTCCGGAGGTACAACATGCAGCTACTGTGTCTCCCCGCATAGATGCCTCATTGGAAATAGGCACGTTTCCTCGTCTGACTACAGGGACTATAATGACAAATGATCAGCATGAACTTTTCAGTAAGTTCTTGAAATTGAAACCTCCAGTCTTCAAGGGTGCTGAATCTGAGGATGCCTACGATTTTCTGGTTGACTGTCATGAGCTACTACACAAGATGGGTATAGTAGAACGGTTTGGTGTTGAGTTTGTGACTTACCAGTTTCAAGGGAACGCCAAAATGTGGTGGCGGTCACATGTTGAGTGTCAACCAACAGAGGCACCACCCATGACTTAGGCATCATTCTCTAGCTTGTTTATGGAGAAGTATATCCCCCAGACTTTGAGGGATAGGAAAAGAGATGAGTTCTTGAGCCTAGAGCAAGGTAGGATGTCAGTTACTGCATATGACGCTACGTTTCGTGCATTATCCAGGTATGCCACCCAACTTTATTTCAGTCCACAAGAGCGGATTCGCCGTTTTGTGAAGGGGTTGAGGTCAGAATTGCGGATTTCAGCCTTACAGTTAGCGACTACGGCAAAATTCTTTCAAGAAGTGGTAGACTTCGTGATAGAGGTGGAAGGAGTGAAGCCAGATGACTTCACCATGGCATCGACATCAAAAAGGTTTCGAAAGGGAGGTGAGTTTAATGGTTCTTACTCTAGAGGATAGGGTTCCGGAGGTTACTCAGTCCGACCAATTCAGTTTTCACTACAGACTGTAGTTGGGGGTCCACCTCAGACCGGTCAACACTTCTCTGAGAGACCTATGCTTGACTCCAGAGAGTGTTATGGATGTGGGGAGACTGGACATATTAGGAGGAATTGTCCAAAACAGAGGTATAGACCCCCAATAGCTAGAGGTAGAGGTGGTCATGGTAGAGGCCGTTATTCTGGAGGACGTGGTGGCCGAGGTAATGGTGGTCACCAAAACGGCCGGGGTGACGGGCAAACTGGAGCCACTACAACACAACATGGTAGGGGCAACAGGCAGACAGGCGATAGGGCCCATTGTTACGCTTTCCCTGGGAGATCTGAAGCGGAGACATCTGATGCTGTTATCACAGGTAATCTTTTGGTTTGTGATTGCATGGCTTCTGTATTATTTGATCCTGGCTCCACGTTTTCATATGTATCTTCCTCATTTGCTACTGGTCTTAATTTACATTGTGAATTGCTTGACATGCCTATTCGTGTTTCTACTCCGGTGGGTGAGTCTGTGATAGTTGAAAAAGTATATAGGTCTTGTCTGGTGACTTTTGTGGGGAGCAATACTTATGTAGACTTGGTTATCTTAGAAATGGTTGATTTTGATGTAATTCTGGGTATGACTTGGATTTCTCCGAATTTTGCGATCTTGGATTGTAATGCTAAAACTGTGACGTTAGCCAAGCCTGGGACACATCCGTTAGTGTGGGAGGGCGACTACACTTCCACTCCGGTTTGTATCATCACCTTCCTTCGTGCTAAGAGAATGGTTAGTATGGGGTGTTTAGCTTTCTTGGCACATCTCAGGGATGACACTAACCAAGTACCTTCAATTGAGTCGGTTTCGGTAGTCCGTGAGTTTCTGGACGTGTTCCCTGCAGATCTGGTATGCCACCGGATAGAGATATTGATTTTTGCATTGATCTGGAACCGGGTACTCGCCCCATTTCTATACCCCCTTATAGAATGGCTCCCACGGAGTTATGAGACTTAAAGGCCCAACTTCAAGAGTTGTTGAGCAAAGGATTCATTAGACCAAGTGCATCTCCTTGGGGTGCTCCGTGTGTTATTGTGAAGAAGAAGGATGGGAGTTTTCGGATGTGCATAGACTACCGGCAGTTGAACAAGGTAACTATTAAGAACAAGTATCCCATTCCTCGCATTGATGACTTGTTCGATCAGTTACAAGGTGCTTGTCTTCTCTAAGATTGACTTGAGATCCGGTTATCATCAATTGAAAATACGGGCAACGGATGTGCCAAAGACTGCTTTTCGAACCAGGTATGGGCATTACGAATTTGTAGTGATGTCTTTTGGTCTTACGAATGCCCCTGCTGCTTTCATGAGCTTGATGAATGGGATTTTTAAGCCATATCTAGATCTCTTTGTGATTGTATTTATTGATGATATACTGATATACTCCAAGAGTAAGAAGGAACATGAGGAGCATTTGAGAATTGTGTTGGAAGTATTAAGGGAGAAAAGGCTTTATGCCAAATTCTCCAAGTGTGAGTTTTGGATAGATTCAGTGTCCTTCTTGGGGCACGTGGTTTCTAAGGATGGAGTGATGGTGGATCCTTCTAAGATTGAGACAGTGAAGAATTGGGTAAGACCTACTAATGTGTCAGAAATAAAGGAGCTTTGTTGGGTTAGCTAGCTACTACCGTCGATTTGTCAAGGGATTCTCTTCTATTGCTTCCCAATTGACGAACTTGACTAAGAAGAATGTTCCATTTGTATGGTCGGATGAATGTGAGGAAAGCTTTCAGAAACTCAAGACCTTGTTGACTACTGCACCAATCCTTACCTTGCCAGTAGAGGGTAAGAATTTCATTGTTTATTGTGATGCATCCTATTCTGGTTTGGGTGCAGTGCTAATGCAAGAGAAGAATGTAATTGCTTATGCTTCAAGGCAATTAAAGGTGCACGAACGCAATTACCCGACCCATGATTTGGAATTGGCCGCGGTAGTATTTGCATTAAAGCAATGGAGGCACTATCTGAATGGGGTCAAGTGTGAAGTCTACACAGATCACCGTAGCCTACAGTATGTCTTTACTCAGAGGGATTTGAATTTGAGACACAGGAGATGGATGGAACTACTAAAGGACTATTTTGTTACCATCTTGTATCACCCAGGAAAGGCTAATGTTGTGGCAGACGCCTTAAGTAGAAAAGCAGGGAGCATGGGAAGTTTAGCCCACTTACAAGTTTCTAGACGCCCGTTGGCTAGAGAAATCCAAAACTTGGCTAATGACTTTATGAGGCTAGAAGTAAATGAGAAGGGAGGATTTTTGGCTTGTGTGGAGGCGAGATCTTCTTTTCTTGACAACATTAAGGGAAAGCAGTTTGATGATGAGAAACTAAGCTGAATTCGGGATATGGTGTTGCGAGGAGATGCTAAAGAGGCAATAATTAATGAGGAAGGTGTTTTGAGAATTAAGGGAAGGGTAGTGTGTGTGCCCCGTGTAGATGATTTGATCCACACTATTCTTACAGAGGCTCATAGTTCCGGATATTCTATACATCCTGGTGCAACCAAGATGTACCGTGACCTAAAGCAACACTTTTGGTGGAGTAAGAATGAAGCGAGACATTGTGATTTTGTTGCAAATGTCCAAATTTTCAACAAGTAAAGTATGAACACCAGAGGCCCGGAGGAACACTTCAGAGAATGCCCATTCCTGAATGGAAGTGGAGAGAGAATTGCAATGGACTTCATGGTTGGTCTTCCAAAGACATTGGGAAAGTTTGATTCTATTTGGGTAGTGTGGACATATTCACTAAGTCTGCTCACTTCCTTCCGGTCAAGGTGACCTACAATGCAGAGAAGTTAGCCAACTCTACATCTCAGAATTGTTGTTCGCATGGAGTTCCACTCTCCATTATATCAGATAGAGGTACGCTGTTTACTTCTAAGTTTTGGAGAACATTGCATGCGGAATTAGGTACTAGATTGGACCTTAGTACTGCATTTCACCCTCAGACCGATGGTCAGTCTGAGCGAATGATTAAAGTATTGGAGGATATGATTCGTGCATGTGTGATACAATTTGGTGGTCATTGGGACAACTTCTTACCCTTAGCGGAGTTTTCATACAATAATAGCTATCATTCAAGTATTGATATGGCTCCATTCGAAGCATTGTATGGGAGGAGATGTAGGTCTCTCATTGGTTGGTTTGATGCATTTGAGGTTAGACCTTAGGGTACTGACCTTTTGAGGGATTCATTGGAGAAAGTGAAATCTATTCAAGAAAAGCTTTTAGCGGCGCAAAGTAGGCAAAAGGAGTATGCAGATCGAAAGGTTAGAGACTTGGAGTTTATGGAGGGTGAGCAAGTCTTGCTGAAGGTTTCGCCCATGAAAGGGGTGATGCGGTTTGGTAAAAGAGGTAAGCTAAGACCAAGGTATATTGGACCATTTAAAGTACTTAAGCGAGTAGGGGAGGTGGCTTATGAATTAGCCTTGCCTCCAGGGCTGTCTGGAGTGCATCCGGTATTTCATGTGTCCATGTTGAAAAGATACCATGGGGATGGAAACTACATCATTCGTTGGGATTCTGTTCTGCTTGATGAGAATTTGTCTTATGAGGAGGAGCCTGTTGCCATTCTAGATAGAGAAATTCGCAAGTTGAGGTCGAGGGAGATACCATCAAGGTTCAATGGAAGAATTGGCTGGTTGAAGAGTCCACTTGGGAGAAGGAGGCTGATATGCAAGAAAGATACCCACATCTGTTTACAGATTCAGGTACTCCTTTTCGCCCTTGTTTTTCTTCTTGTGATCGTTCGAGGACGAACGATGGGTAAATTGGTATCTATTGTAACGACCTGTTTAGTCGTTTTGAGCAGCAGATTTTATTTCTTGAGAAACTGTCTGAGTCGACGGAACCCACGACGGACCGTCATGGGCACAACGGACCGTCGAGGGGGTCTCGTTCCAAAACACTTAGAATTCTGAAATTTGGGTACTGAAATCGACTCTCTAAACTTCGTGACGGAATGGCAGGATGGACCGTCGTGAGCACGACGGACCGTCACACATCTTCCACAGAAATTAAGTCTCTGAACTTGTGACGGACCTGCAGGACGGACCGTCACACCCATGACGGACCGTCACAGGTTGCGTAATCCCAGGATGGGTCGGATTTCTGTAAAATTTTAAGGGGCGTTTTGGACTATTCTGCTTATAATTATAAAGTTAGTGGGTTAATATTAATAAGTCGATTTCTTGGGGGTAAAAGAGATTTGAATAATTGGTGGGTTATTCTATCATCTTTATACTTAATTATATGCTAATTAGGGTAAAGAAAGAGGGTTTGAATAAGAAAAATAGAAAGAACAAAAGAGGGAGAAACGAACGAGAAAGAGGAGAAACGAAGAGGATAGCAAAGCTTTGGGGAATTTGCTTGCTTGATCACGAATCTTCGGTGGAGGTAGGTTATGGTTTTTATGCTATTCGTAGTAAACTCTTAATAGCGAATGATATGTGTTGGGTAGTATTATAAAACCTTATATATGCTTGATTGTGTGCTTACATGATGTGATTATATAATTGTGATGTATAAGCATGATGAGGCTATTGAATCTCTAATCCTAAATTCACTTTGTTAACGATGATGCCTTGGTATAAAAGAAGGCTTGATGAACTAACGTAATGAGATTGATGATGCCTTGGTATAAAAGAAGCTTGATGAACTAACATAATGAGATTGATGATGCCTTGGTAAAAAGAAGGATGATGAATTGATAGAATGAGATTAGTGGAGCGGGTGTCACGAACCGACACGTAGAATTAGGGGATCGGGTGTCACGAACCGACATGTATAATTAGGGGATCGGGTGTCACGAACCGACATGTAGAATTAGGGGATCGGGTGTCACGAATCGACACATAGAATTAGGGGATCGGGTGTCACGAACCGACACGTAGAATTAGGGGATCGGGTGTCACGAACCGACACGTAGAATTAGGGGATCGGAGTGCCACGTTCCGGCACCAGGATAGATTATGGATCGGAGTGTCACGTTCCGACCCACGATAGAATATGGATCGGAGTGTCACGTTCTGACACCAGGATAGTATATGGAGCGGAGTGTCACTTACCGACAAGAGAGGAATAAAGATAATGAATCTTGAAATTATGTTAATAAAAAATGAATGAAAAGAACCTATTTCCCAATGAGTAAGGTGTGGAGACTTGAGTTCTCATAGGTGTGTTGATGTTGTTACACATGATTGTGTACTTGTGTTTTCACCTGTTGAGTAATATGTTGATTTATGTTATATCTGATATATACTGTTTTCTATTTTGAGTTGGCCGATGATACCTACTCAGTACTTATGTTTGTACTGACCCCTACTTGTATGTTTTTTCTTTGTTATATGTGGAGTGCAGCAAAAGTACTGTCGTCTTCAACTCAACCGCAACTCTAGCCAGTCTTCATTACACCGAATTTCAGGGTGATCTAATGCTTCTAGCTTGGACTGGATCTTCTTCTTCAAGTCTTGATGCCTCGAAATTCCGGCATGGACTAGCTTTTACTTATTATAGCTTTCTTAGCTACTCTTAGTTTTAGTAATTGAGGATAGATGTTTTTGTGATGATGACTTCCAGATTTTGGGAATAATAATAGATGTTGAGTTTTTAGAAGTTATTGAATTGATTTTCATTAATGAGTTTAAGTCTTCCGCATCGTATTTTGTTCAATATGTTTGGGTTTAGATTGGTTGGTTCGCTCACATAGTAGGATAAGTGTGGGTGCCACTCGCGGCTCGGTTTTGGGTCGTGACATTTCGTTTCATTGATTCCTAAGCTCAAATTAATTCTCTTCTGCATCTTCTTGATACATTTAATGAAGTTTCACTTGCATTTTATAACACAATTTCAAGCATAGTTCTATTCAGTGTACTGGAAGTCCTTCTAATTTTATTAAACATAAAAAACAAAAAAGATCCTTATGTAAATGTATCTTTACCATAAGAATTGTATATAAACGTATAAATATAAGAATCTGTGCAACAAACTACATTGTTAAATTATCCAATGGGAACTCATAGACCAAATGCGAAGTCCCATGAATTTCTATAATTCATTCGGGCTAGATTCAAGCTAAAGAATGTTATTTAATTGAACCCAAGCAACATGAGGTGACTTGTGTTGACAAAAGTTATTGCGATGATTTGGGATAATTATTTCACAAATCATTGAGAGTTGTACTAAAGGGAATACTTAGGATTTTATGTTTTATGTAACGGGAGTTAAAAGGAAATGTTAGCAAAGGTGGAACCTCACAGTTTTGATTATAGTGAAAGAATGCTATAGACCACTATGCTCACAAAGTCAAGTACCTGCTAGATGGCCACGGAAGTTGTTATGGAAGACCAATATACCTATGACAATGATGCGTTGCTCTAGACAAACTGAATAAGCAAGGATTGCAGTTGCTAAACAATGCTATTTTGCAAGACAACTCAGGAGACAATCAACAACCTGTTTCTTCACTTCCCTTGAGCATATGACCAATGGAACATGTTCCTATATTTTTTTCTCAAATGTATGTTGGTGATGCCACAAATATTAAGAGATGCCAAGATGTCTTGGTGTCTATAGACAATATTAATTTACTTTCTGTCAGTTGAAATCTATAACGTAATTTATTTTTGAAAGTATGACCAATTAGTGATTCTTACAAAATGCAGGTAGATGTATTAATTTTTCAATATAAAAAAGAGAATTGGCATACCTCAACTAAAATTTGACTAATCATTTCATTAAGCTGATAGTACTTTTTGTGTCAAGTTTTCAGACTTCTGTTGATAAAATTCAAACAGATATATATAACTCATTTGGGCCTAACACCTAAATCTATCAAGACATAACAAAAAATCTAACATACACAGCCCGCTTCACATCCCACTACAGATCCAACCCTATAATTAATCCCTATAAATACTTCCTTAAGTCTAGGGTTTTCTGAATCAACCTTTTTCCTTCAACGCCTTCATCCCTAACCACCTGAAAGATGTTTCCTCTTTGGTATAAAAAGATGTTCCGCCTCCTTATCATATGGATTAATGCTGAATGCTTCTCCTCACTTCATTGTTTATCATCTAAATAAGAGCAAGTCTTCTCTATTTTCCTTAATTCCATGTTCATACACCTGTTTCAGCTGATGAAAGTGTCTTTGTAGTTGTGTTCTCTAAATAGTAGACTGTGCTCCTCACTTCTAGATCTTATATCAAGGAACAATGCTTAATTATTAGATTTGTAATTTCTACTTCTCTTTTTACATTCTTATGCTCATCCTTGATTTCTACTATTTCTGCTACATTATAGGTGGAGCTTGAATGGAGGGCATGAGTAGCTTCTTTCCGCCTCCTCATACAAGTCATTAAAACTTTTTCTAGGTTAAAACATCTCCTTTTGGCCCAACGCCTGCTATTTTACCAAGTCTTTTTTGTTAACAGAAAATAGCCTAGGCTAAATAACATTTCACATTTCTTATTTCTCATGTGTGTTACGTAAATGATGTATATGTTAAAAACAGATGTTTTGGCTTCTCCTTCCCAATATCTCCTTATCGATGATACTTTTAGATATGAACTTTTAATTTTTCATTGAAAATAATCACTGGCGGAGCCAATATTCTTGTCATGGTGTTCATACTTTTATGACAGGGGTGGCTAAATTTTTTTGAAGTAATAATTATTTTTAATTGTAAAAAGGAAAAAGTTAAACACTAAATGATGTCCTTGGCTTGTTTTGAATAATAAAAAAGGAACTTTTCTTTTAAATTTTAACGATAAAAGAAAGTTTTCTTTTTTTCTTCAATAACAAAAGAGGACCTTTGTTAAAGTGAAAATGTAGGAGCCTAGGGTCATACCCAGGATCTTGAAGAAAAT
>JAKWIY010000800.1:0-29507 GCA_027704805.1 Solanum corneliomulleri
CTCGATGAAAGTAAATATAAAGAAGGTAAAACCCAGAGCCGTACAAAACCAAATTATTAATGGCGGCTAATTCTAGGTTGTCCACCACGTTATTCTAGCTGTAAAAGTAAAAAAATAATAATTCATTTTAAACTTCAAAATTCATCTTTGTCCAAAGGAAAGTCAAGAATCAGAAATTTTGATCATAATGTATTTGTCATACACAATTAATGCACATAAACTTTTCCTCCTTATCAGTGTTTTGAGTTTGAATAAATTTGTTTGAGAGGAACAAATATTGAACTATATAAAAAAAGAATTAAAAAAAATTATTTTCATTTTTTTTGTTTCGGTTAAAAAAAATATGATGCAATAATAAGACTATTTTTTTCTTTATCTAGGTCATCAAATATAGTCCGTATTCTAACAACGTGGCGCAAAACAAAGAGAAAAATTGAACGTCACACGTAACTATATGGAAAAAAAAAAATAAAACTGATCATTATTACATCGTTTTTACTTAAAAATCCTTGATAAGAAATATTTTTTCTCGTATTTAAAATAATTGAACCCCAAAATTAATTTCATTGACTTGATAAGCATGTTTTAAATAGAAAAAATTCTCATTCCATAAAATTACCAAAATAAAAGGATCCAAATAAAGGAGCAGTAATAATTATAAAAGTTACTACTTATTTATATGTATTTAATGGTCAAAGAAATGAGTTGTTAGCCAATTGCATAAGTATTTGACCGACATAATATTTTTAACAGAGCGGGCATCCTGGGCCTCACGTGACCGGTCACACGGGCTTCGAGATTTTAAAAATAAAATGCTGACTCACTTGTAATTTGAAGTTCATACATTGGACCAACCATATTACTGGGGCCCACTATACTTACGTGTCAAATCTTTCGTGGTTTTTTTTCAAACTTACATATATGCGGCGAGTAGTTTTCTCTCACCGTCGACGGAATCTTTGGGTCCCTTAACACCGACGGCCGGTGACTACCCCTTTCACAAAACAACTACTCCGATCAGCTAGTATTTCCTATGTTTCTTTTTAATTTAAAAGATTGATGTTATGCCTTTTTTTTTTTAACATTGTACTACACAACATATATAAAATTGCATAATTCAAAAGGCATTTTGATTCGTCATAGACATTTTTAGTTAGATCAGTATAGTGGCGTAGCTACTTGGTTGTCGAGGTGTTTAATTATTTCGAAAGAAAATATTGTATATATAAGGAATGATTAAATAATATCTTTTGATATTCTTAACACAACAAGCCAGTGGCGGAGCCACATTGTCATTAGGGTGTTCATCTGAACTCCTTTCAGTGAAAAATTATATTTTTTTACATGATTAAAATAATTTTTTATGTATATATAGTAGATGTCAAACCCCTTTTCACCTATTTCGTATGTCTATTTCTTCAATTTTTGAACCCCTTAATGATAATTTTGATGCCGACACTGCAACAAGCTATTGTAGGGTAGTAATTTCAGATGCTTGAAATGAAATAGTGCTTGCGTGTTTGAATCTCACGAGCATCAAATATTTTCTCCACTTTTGTTGTGTTATTTCTCAATATTTTTTTTTATAAAGTTTTTAACTCCGCTATTAGATTACAAAATTGAGAAGTTATTTCATAAATTTCATTTGTTCGGAGGAGGGAAGATATTTTTAGAATGTGATAGTGTATGGTACTACTGCCTTTGTTTTGTTTTTGGGTACATGTATGGTACTACTGCCATATTTATGTAACATTTAATAATAGTGCAATTTATTATAAAAATAAAAGTAATAGTTAATGTACATATATTGGAATTTCGGCTTGTATCCTATAAAAGAGGTTGTAGTCTCACGGACTTGAAGAAACACAACTCTGTCTCTCCAAAACTTTTCTCTTTCATTCATATTTCATCACACAACAACAAGAACAACAACACTAGCAAGTATTTGTTTGAGAAACATAGGATTACGAGTTTTTGATTCCTTACCTTTTTTTTTGTTTTTAAGACCATATGGTATTTCCCTTTATTGTCCACTCAACCTTTTTAACCCTCACGCTTACACTAAATCCTTTTTAGCTCTTCTTTCTTTCTTAGAGGTTTCACTTTGTTAAAAGGGTTTTGCTTTGTTATCACCTTCAAAAACTTTGTGCTCCGTTTCTGTGAAGCTTGTGGTGCTCCTTCTACTTTCTTCTTTTCTTTTTGCCCCCTTTAACACTATATATTCCATCTTTTAACGAACCTTGCTCCTCTTTTTGTCAGATGTCTTTGGTTCTCTCCTTCTCTTTCAAGCTTCCCTTTGACTCTTCCTTTCCTTTTTAATACCTTCGCGCAGTGCCACTCTCAAAACATTGTCATCCTTATTTTTAGTTATTTCTGTTTTTACTATGGATCATCACAGTTCGCTTTGTCCGATCAAATATACGGAACACAAGAGAACAATCAGAAAAGTTACGAAACCTTCCATTATTAAGCCTAAGAAGGTATCAGATGTTCGGAAATCCTCGGAGTATAATCCGACTATTCCGAGGACTGTACGGATATGTGTTACTGATCCAGATGCAACTGACTCTTCAAGTGATGAAGATGAGCTTTTTGGGCGTAAACGTGTGAAAAGATACATTAGTGAAATCAGTATTGAGAGTCCATCGATTAATGATGTGAAAACTTTGAGTAGTGGTAATGGGAAGAAGAGGGTAGCTGAAGGTTCGCAGGCGAAGCAGAAGGCGTTGAAAGGGAAGGAAGTGGTGCAGCTACCGGCTGATAAAACGGTTCGGAAGTTCAGGGGAGTGCGTCAACGGCCGTGGGGTAAATGGGCTGCTGAAATCAGAGACCCAGCGCGTCGCGTTAGGCTCTGGTTAGGTACTTATGATACTGCTGAAGAAGCTGCTATGGTTTATGATAATGCAGCTATTAAGCTCCGTGGACCAGATGCTTTAACTAATTTCATCACTCCTCCAATAAAAGAGAAGCCCGAAGTCAATGTGGCTTCGAATTCGGGCTACGAATCTGGCGATGAATCGCACAATCTTTCTTCTCCTACCTCTGTTTTGCGGTTCAGAACTAGCGAATCCAGTGAAGAAGCAGAACAACAAAGTGTGTCCGGGTCCGAACCAATTCTCCCAGACATAAAAGAAAATTGCGTAGTATTGGTGGAAGAAGAACCAAAGAGTGAGCAAAACGTCGAACACCTTGAGTGCCAAGGCGAGACACTTACAGTCATACCAGACTATTCAAATGAGTACTTACCCACAGACGTTTCCTTCTTAGATGATTATTTCAACTTTGCAGATGCAGAACAGTCACTGTTTAATGACACAACAAGTTTCACCAATGATGATCTGTTTTCGTCTTGGGATTTCACAAATGACTTTGTGTTAGACCCAGAGATTTGCAAATTTGATGATTCATTTCTAGACTTGGGTGCATTAGAAGTGGATAATTATTTCAAAGACAATGGAGATTTTTCCAGTGTTGATGTACTAATGGCGTTATAGTTCAAAAAACTAGCATTCATTGTCAATTTTGTCCACCGGCGACAATGAGAAATCATCGACTAGTATAAAGTTGTTTGTTTTTTATTCTCCGTTTTAAAGTTAACGGAGTGAAATAGTAGATTGTTATTTTGATAATAAGTAGTGAGGCCCCTCTTCTGCAGTGTTGTAGTAATGTTTTTACATGAACTAAATATGAGATGCTTAATGTTCACTGAAATTTGTGTTGCTATGCCTTCAGAACTTGCATTTAATTTTCAGAATCTAGTCTTCTTTTTTCTCCCACTTGTTTTCTTCCTTCTCCACCGAAACATAATTTTTTAACATCAACTATTCATTCCAATACTAACTTAAATTTGTTCATTTTTTCCTTCATGATGAAATCATAAATAAGATGATTAGTTTTACTAATTTATCCCAAGAAAAATAATAATTCCAACTAGTATTGTAGCAAAGGTAAACAACTAGTATGAAACTGAGGAATCTTTTTGAATGTGAACAAACAAAAATGATCTGGTTCACTTCTGAACAATTAGGTCTTACGCCTAACTCACACCCCAAACTATCTCAAAGTGAGGAGGATTGCTCATGCCTTGAAAAGAAACTAGCTCAAAGTGAGGAGGATTGTCCATGCCTTGAAAAGAGTCCACCTATCTCATTAATCACCGATGTGAACTTTGTCATTCTTTAACACCCCACCTCACGCCCAGTGCTTAGCATTTGGTGCGTGAACAATTTTAATTTTGGGGATCCCAACATCGGATTAGCATTTGGTGCGTGGACAATTTTAATTTTGGGGATCCCAACATCGGGTGAGACGGGTCGTGCTCTGATACTATGTAAAATTAGGTCTTAGGCCTAACTCAAACCCCAAAAGCTAACTCAAAGGGAGGAGGACTGCCCATGCCTTATAAAGAGTCCACCTATCTCATTAATCATCGATGTGGGACTTTTGTCATTCTTTAACAACTTTACTATCACAAGATTTTCCAATTCCAACTTTATTAACAGTCAAGAAATCTCAACGATCACATCATTGTGCTAAAGTGTTATTATGATAATTAAATCATGTGTTAGATTATGTGTAATACTATGGTAATATTAGTGTAAAAGTGGCATTCTCTTTGCCCAACGCGAGCAGGCGGGATTTGCGGTTGTTCACTTGGCCAAGTCGGTGCGTTTCTGCTGAGTGTGAATGACTTTTAAGCTATAATATTGAGTAGTCACTTTGTGGTAGTTGAACATTTATAAGCATAGGAATTTCGTCCGATTTTTTTTTTTATAAATAAATAAAAAATGATACATAAAATAATTAAATATTTTTATATATTTAAATACTTTTGACATAACAAATTATTATAATTCGATGATTTTTTCAAAAAAAAATAATCGTCAAGAATACGAAACGTGATGTTATTATGCATTTGTGTACATGCTGAAAATGCAGCGGGCATGGAAGGACAATCATTCTATATTTGGCTATACAAATAATAGCACTAGTAGGCGGGCGATGCATTGATGAACTAATATAGCGAGCCGTTTATAATAATCATAACATAGCATTTGTTACCTTGCTTTACTTTGTTGCCTCTATTTATTTCTTTCATTTATTTATATTTATTCCGTACATTAATTATATAATCAAAGTTTTAATTATAGGTAAAGAGTACCATGCAACTTGGTATAAAAATGAAACTGCTTATTTGTCAAGTATTTTTTAATTTGATTTTTATTTGAATTCGTCCTTTTAAACTTGTTTATGTGGACACATATTATCTTTAAAATACACTAGTATTAAATAGTGTAAGAGAGAAAAGTTCTACATAAAGTTTGGTATATCGTATCGGCAATTTCGGCCAGTGTTAAAGTATTTTTCTAATCATTTTCCCATTTTTTTTCTATTATACCCTCAGTTTATTTACATCGAGTCAATGGTTTTGAAACATGTACTAATAATTACGTTTGGACCCTATCAATTAAAATGGGTAAAATGATAAATTGACTATGGGTCCGTTTGGATGGGCTTGATAAAAACAGCTTTAAAAAAGTACTTTTAAAAGTGCTGAAACTTATTTTAAAATAAGCAGTTATGCGTTTGGATAAAAGTGCTGAAGTTGTTATGTCAATTATTGTTTTTCTTAATATACATGTATCATGTCAAAATTTTACAAGTAAATTCAAACGGAGGGAGAGATATTGAATCATCATAAACATGAAAAAAAAACGTTCGTAAATAAGGAAAAATCAGAACCAATCGGATTAATGTTATAGTATTACAACTATTATTTAATGAGAGATGAAAGTTGATTTGATTACACATTTCGAGTCACCTAGCTCAACTAAGTTATAGAAAAAAATCTAAGGGCTTGTTTGGTTGCGAAATTTCTATTTCAAAATTGTTGTTAAGTTCATAATATGAGATAAAAATAGCATTACAGTCTCGAGATAACAATTTATTGAATGGACAAAAATAATAGGGGATATAGATGGAATCGTGCAAAATATTTCCTTTATTCGTTTAATTCTTTTCCTCTAAAATAGACTAAACTCGATTGCTTTTTTTAACTAAAAATAATAATAATTCTGCTTGTAATATTTTGCTTAATTTAGAGATATGCTGGAATTAAAGGGGCAAGTAATTGGTCGAAAGGTGAGAAAAAGATAGAATCTAAAATGACATATAGTGATTACCATGTTAGCTGTTTTCTTTTTATATTTTTTTTTTCAAACAAAGAGAATGAAATGTAAGCAATTATTTAAATCGACACTTACCCAATTATAGTGAATTCTCATTTATATTGGCAAAATCCTGAATTTCTGGAAGATAATTGGCTCGAATTATTGAACAACTCCAAAGTTTTTATTAGCCAAACAGTTCACAATTCCACTATACTGAATCATTTGGTCTTTGGCTACAACAAATTAGTGTCAACCCTGTCATATTTTGCTTTCTTATTAGTCTAATATAAAAAAAAGATCATACTAATGACAATTAAGATTTTATCTAAATATTCATGTTACTGACATTGAAAATTAAACATAAGGTGACAAGTCGAGGGTAGAGTATTTCAAACAATAAAGTATTTCAAACAAAAAATAACACAACATGCATTTTAAGAATTTAAACTCAAAAGTGCTTGCGATTGAATAGGAAAAATAATGAAAAGAGCTAATTATTGCAAATAGGTTGAGTTACATTGATGTGATCAGAGATAGTTCACATGTAGTCATTAGTAATAATTTAGCAGCCAAGCCAATAATAGTAGACCAACTCATTAATTCAACCTTATTATTATTTTCATAGGATCCAAGTTGCAAATATAATTTTACGTGGAGAAAGAGCTTTTTTTTTTTTGTTTAGTCCACACTCGATATTGAATATGATCACTAATAAAACTTTACTTTACCAACAATAAAACGTGTCAGTGTTTGAAACATTGAGTTGGAAATTATTTTTAACTTTATGTGCAAAAAGTCCAATATATGATTTTTTAAAATTTATATAAAAATACTATACGTTGCATCTTATAATGTTACAGTATATGATGAAAATAAATTTTGAAGTGTTTAGCTAAAATTTAAGCATAATTTAAATTTTGAGAAGTGAAACATTATAGATAATTTGAATTGGAAGAAATAATATATTTAATTAGGTAATACAAATGTGTATAAGAAATGCACATGGTATTCGTTGGTTTATTATAAGTATAGGATGCGAGTAAATGTTTTTATTTTCACTATTTACACCATATTCATTACTCCTTTTGAATTTTTCAATCTAACATGTGGTTATTATAAGGAGTTACGTGTCTTTGGATTAAAATAATCTAATAATATTTTAATATGATGTGATATTATTTATTTTGATCTAAATCAACGTAATTTTCTTCAAAAAATTTCATATCATTGAATATATCTAAAATCTTATAAGAATGCTTATTTTTTAACTATCAATATGAGATTTTTCTCGCACTAGCCTCCTTAAACTAAGTTCCACATGGGTCGTTACGTTATCATGAATCGGGGTCAGAGATCCAATCGTGTCTATGTGCCACAGCCAACATCATTATAGTATTTATGGTTACCAAAACTCAATGCTTGTATGTGCGTCTCTAAAGCCATTGGGTAATATGTCATAGACCTATCCATAGTTGGGCAAAGGCACTAAGTCATACCCCACACCACACTCTTATACCATAAGATTGAAACAGTCTAAGAATAATCTTGATACAATATGATATTACATTATCTATCAAGTGAAACTTTATTCGCGCATCCAATATGTTGAAACAGTTTAAAATTAATCTTAATATAATATGATAATACTACATTATCTATCAAGTAAAACTTTATTCACACATCTAACAACTAAAATATTCTCAAATTGAGAGGGAGGCTGGCTAGCTAGCTGCAATCAAAGAAAATATTTAATTATCCTAATTTGAATTACCTTTGAATAAAGAAAGTTACTCTGCCCTAATTAGTCTTCATTTTTCACGTATGAGAAGCGTGTATAACGGTATCGTTGTCCTCTTCTCAAATTATTTCTCCATTTTAGTGAAAGAAATGTGACAAGTCAAATCCCCTTTCTGACCATTCATTTCTTCACAAGCCAACATAATGATGGTACCTAATATTAATTTAGTCGTCTTACTCCCTATTCATTCGTGGAATTGGGACAACTTGTGGCTCCTACTCCATATCTCCATTTTTACGATCAGTCACCTTATCTGAAAGTTTAAATAATTAAAAGAAAACGTATCTTTTCCATAGTTTGATTCTTTATTTATTTTAATATTCGACTATTTTTATATGATTGGATATTATATTTTTTTATTTATTTAATTATAATCTCAAATATTTATATTTTCATATTTCTTCTTAACATTTTACAATAGAATATTAGTCAAGATTGACAGACAAAAGAGAAGAATACAATGCCAAAAAAAGGAGAAAATTTTCTACTAATTCTTCTGAGTGAGACTAATTAGCTCAAACCGAACTACATTTTACTATTGACAAAAATATTTTTTAGCGGAAATAAATATGTATATTAATAAATAATGCTTAAGTATTCTTACCGGCATTAGTTAATGTCATTGGATCCTATGCCGCTATAAGTTTTAGAAAAATTTACAAAGAATGTTAATTATCGCTAAAAGAATATATATGCTAACAATTTAGCTATTGTCATTATTTAATTACCGCTAAAAATTATTTCTCCGTATTATATAAGTCTATTTATTCTTAGTTTTAAAAGTGAAAAGCTACATAAATACTTTCAGAAAGTTCAAATTAAGATTTCAAACATTCCCGCAAATTACTTTCTAAAGGGAACAATATAATTATGATTATAACATGTAGATGCAAGTTACACTGTTATTGAGATTTGAGACTGGAGGAAAACGTTGAATTTGATAAAAAGAGCATATATGAGAAGTTTTCACACTTACAATAATAATAATAATAATAATAATAATAATAATAATAATAATAATAATAATAATAATATAATAATAATAATAATAATAATAATAATAATAATAATAATAATAATAATCATAATAATAATAATAATAATAATAATAATAATAATAATAATAATAATAATAATATAATAATAATAATAATAAATAATAATATAATAATAAGAATAATAATAATAATAATAATAATAATAATAATAATAATAATAATAATAAGAATAATAATAATAATAATATAATAATAATAATAATAATATAATAATAATAATAATAATAATAATAATATAATAATAATAATAATAATAATATAATAATAATAATAATAATAATAATAATAATAATAATAATAATAATAATAATAATAATAATAATAATATAATAATAATTTAAAAAAAAACTGTCCATGTCATCTTTTCAATTTAAAAAAAACTGTCCATGTCATCTTTTCACTTATTAGCTGGCAATTAGACATATGAAACAAAAAGAAAATTATTTTACGTAATTTTTATCGATAAGTTGCACAATTTTTTCAGGTTCAACATAACCAATAAAACTTTTTACTGTTTTTAATTTGATTAATTTTGGATTTTCATTTAGTGTAACCAATTAATTCAGCATTGCTTAGACAACAATTTAGTTACTAATTGACTCCTTAAATGATCATATGTGAATGTTCTTTAACGTTCTATGCTTCAAATGTAAGTAAAGTTTAAATTTTATATTAATACTATGTTGTTCTACTTTTGTAGTGTTAAATCAATATAATTGTGTGCACGCTCAAGAGGAGAAGATAATTTATAAAATGAATATACACGTGCGCATGCATCTTCATGCACAGAATTACTACTTATACACTCAAGTGACACAATTAATTACTAAAACTTCATAAATGTTACTTATCTCTTTGTTAGTGAATATAATTCAACATTTTAATGTTTGGGTTACTTAAGTCCAAAAATTGCCCTTTCAGCCGGCCTCGACATTGAGATTTTATTGAATTTTGAATCGAATCTTAAGTATGTGAAATTATTTTGAGTTATCAATCAAGCTAAATTATTGGTTAATAAAATTGAATTGATGCTTTAGTTAAAATTATTTGACTTAAATGAAGACTAATCATATTAAAATCAGTTTTTAAAGTTGATAAGATGATCGTCCAACTCATGCTTTTTTAGCCCAAAGGTCTACTAGAATTACTTGAAGACCAAAATAACTCCAAGTCCTAGCTCGTGCTTATATTACGTGGTCTTTATAAAACCAAAGAAAAAGAGGAAAGTGAAATACATAGAGTAACTCATTTATTTTATAGTGAACCGCAAGTCTTCCGCATAAAAGGAAGTCTTCGTCTTCAAAAGGTGAGCCACAAGTTTACATACCTCAACGATTGTGATCAAAGCTTGAAATTCTGAATCTTGTTTTTATTTTTATTTTTTGGAGAATTGGGGATTTGAAATCTTGATCCTAAATATCATATCTAGATGTTAGATCAAATGACATGATTATATTAGGTGTTCAAACATAAACTAATTATTATCCTCTACCAGCATCACATAATTAGATTTATTTGGTATGTCAAATTACAAAATTAATAGAAAAACAGAAGAAAATTTGAGTTTATTTATCATTATTACTTAGCTAACAACATTTCAATTAACATTTTTCATTTCTTTCAAGATTTTACAATCACAAAGAAAGTAATAAAGTAAAAAAAAAATGTGTACAAACATCGAAAAACTTTAGGACCACAAGTAACAGCTATATATGTGTAGAGTTATTTCCCAAAGTAGCTAGGTTGAAATCTATCATCAAAAATCTTCAGAAAATCCAAATGTACAGAACATTTTCTTTTCACTATATGGGCAAACTACAACTAAAGACAAACCAACAAAAGCATTACAGGAAAATTTGTCAATATTCTTCAGTACCACAATTTATTTACATCTTTAGCAAATATACCTAAAATAGACAGGAGGCATGGTGGTCATGTTTTTTTCTTTTTTTAATTCATCAGTATGCCACTTTCTGGAGTATTATTTTTGTCTATCTTGGTATATATTCTGAAAAAGGAAAAGAAATATGATTACATTGCATCAATTTCAAGAAGCCAAAAATAATTCATTTGCAATAGTCGAAGAAATGTAAAAATGTAAGAGTTCAATTGGTGGTACCATTCGGCATATAAATAAGAAAGGCCCATGTAAAGAGAGTGGGTTACACTGAGGGGTCGTTTGGTACAAAAATGAATAATGCAGGGATTAACAATGCAGGGATTAGCAATGCAGAGATTAGTAATGCAGGGATTATTTTTATCAAGTGTTTGGTTCATTGTTTCTTAACTAATTTTGTGTGGTTTAATTTTTTTTTTATATAAAAAAATTCCAATTATACCCTTGAGTTGTTATGAGATTTTGTATTTCATATAATTGAGTCAAAGTAGATAATTAACGGATAATATTATTATTTTATAACATTTTTAACTAGTTAGGAGAATAAAATGATTATAGAGAAAATTTAATAAACTTTATTTTGCATCAATAAATTTTAAAAAACTCTTTATCATAAAATAAAATAAAAATATAAAATAAATATAGAAAAATAAATTAAACTATTTTTATACTCGAGATGTGTATATATATATATATATATAATATATACACACACACACACACTCTCTCTTGTTTTAAACTACTTGTGTAATGTTTAATGAACTTTCATTAAGCGACAATATTTTACATATGAATTGTTCTTAAATTCATACATTAACATTAACATATTCGTCGGATTATAATATTTTATATTAATAATAAATAGATTAAGTAATTCATATTTTAGAAACAAAAATTATATCTAAATAATAAAAGTTGTAAGCTAATTTATTTAAATAACTTTATTAGTATAAATATAAAATATAAAATCAAAAAAATAAATTAAATATTAAAAGGATTTGAGGGGTATTTTTGTATTTACCTAGAATAGTCCATGGATTAGAGCTAATACCTCCAAATGGAAGGTATTAGCAATACATCACATAATACCATGTGGGATGTATTAACTAATCCATGGATTAGTTATACATAGGCTCACATTCCTACCAAACAAGGTGTTAAATTATACCACATCTAATACATGGATTATTATTTTAATACTTCCTACCAAACACCCCCTGAGTGGTTAATCAATTTTATTGAGAGTATCATAAATTATATATATATTATATTTATTTTTAACTTTTTAAATTTTTATACAAATTAAGTGATTATATAAAATAATTTATCAAAGTAATATATTTTTTTTAAAATCTTATAAAACTAGTATAAATGTATTTCATGGTAACGTTTTAGAGTATATTTTACTTTTTAAAAACTAACAGCATTAGGTTGATATACGTTACTGTAATTAACGTTTTACTTTTAAAACGTTATTTTCAGTAACGTTTTACTCCTAAAACGTTACTGTGAGTAACGTATATCAGTCTGACGCTATCAACTTTTAAAAAATAAAATATATCCTAAAACATTACTGTAAAATACGTTTATACTAATTTTATAAAATTTTAGAAAAACATATTATTTTAGTGAATGACTTTATATAATGACTTAGTTTGATTAAAACCTCTAAAGTTTTTTATACACATATAGAAAAATTTTAAAAAGTATATTCGATCAAATCTATAAAACCCATCTAGCTCCGCTCCGCATGCAAAGTAGAACACATCCTAGAAGTACACCTGTTAGTTAGTGAGGCACTGCTTATATGCGTTGGGGCAATAAAAGGAAGTTGTTGAATTGCTGCGCATGACAAGACAATTGGATGGCTAACAATCATCCAACAATTATGATTCCAAGTTACAAAAGTACTCCTTCTTAGCCTGACCTTTTTTTATAATTTAAAATAAGTAATTTTTAAAAAAAAATTCAAAACAAGAATTTTTTTTTAAAGAAATGATAAGAGATATACAAATCAAACGTTCCTTATGCTTAACTTTTTGTTGAGTTTTATTTGTTCTGATTTCTTATCGTAAATAGGTTTATTTTTTAGGAAATTCTTTTGGATTGACTAATCTTTTTTTGGCAGAAAAAAGTTTTAGACTCTATAAATAGAGACACATTCCTTCTAACTTAATCAGCATTCACAATGTAGTCTTAAAGGCTTTTAGAGTTTTGGTTAGAGGGAGAATTTATGGGTCACAAGCTTGATACGTTATCACTTGTGTGAACCTTCCATGTATTCTGAGTGAATTGGTTGATGTTGTTTCTCTCTGTATTTTGTACTCTCATATTTATAGTGGATTGCTCATCTCCTTTGTGGATGTAGGTCGATTGACCGAATCACATAAAATTTTTCTGTCTTTTGATATATTTCTCGTTGTCTTCTTACTCTTAATCTTTTGAGATTTATTTTGCTAGCTTCCGCGTTTACACCTGCTTATTTCCGATCCCTAACACTTTTTATATTTCAAAATCAATATTGGACTCCTTATGTATCTCTTTGCGGTTTTGGGATTTCATTTTGATAGAAAATTATTATACATTTTATATACAATTAAAATAATTTTTAATTTATGTATTTATTATAGAATGTAATTCTCTTCGAATAATTCGTATGTCTATTTCTTCTTCATTGAATTTTTATTAGTGAAAATTTTAACTTTGTTGTTGATATAGGTGACAATTTCTTTTTAATAATAAAAGTATACTTTTTATATAATTATTATCTAGCAGTGTAGCACATAGATAGTACTGAAACAGTTAAACTCATGTTTAGTTAAACTCATGTTTAATTAGGATTTGCATTAGTTAATTATGTGGTGTCACGTGAGATGAAAATATAGTTTATAGTTAGCTTAGCTAGATACGGTTTTTGTATTCAGGTGTAAGTCAAAAGTATGTATGAAATGCAAGTTGGGAGTAAATAATAAGTAATGTGTGTGTACGTATACTGAGTACTGACTAGTTTTGGTAATTTTAAGGGATATTTACAAATATAAATAGTAAGGCTAGTGAGACATATACTTACACCTATAACCTCTTTGGCCTCTTTCATAATTCACTTTCCTAAGACACGTACCTCTCTGGTCCATACACCTACACTATTTAATTCTGTCTTTTGTGTCATAAAAATATTAAAGGCTAGGGTTACTCTCTATCAAATATTAGAGTCCCTTCTTAGACATGTAGAGTATATGAAAATAGAATGGTTTAGAATTAGTAATGTTAAGATTAATTATATTAAATTATTCTTAATTTGGTGTTTGATTAATATAAATATATTATTTTGTTTATAAGAGTTAATTTTATTATTTTTTAAAGTTGAATTAATTCAAGATTTGATTTTTAATTAGATTTAGAGGTTCAAAAACTATATAAGAAAGATGCTATAATTAAGTTGTAATCCTACTCACATTAATACGAGATGAAAAAATATATGTCAAAATATTGGTCAAACTCCATTTGATATGAGCTCGAGAAAAATGAAATGTGACAAGTAAAAACGAATTGAGGAAGCAATATTCAAAATTATACATTTGCATGCTACATCTTTTATATTATTTTATCCTTTGACTTTATTTAATTTACTGCTTTGAAAATTTTGTAGATGATAAATAATATTTAATTGCAACGGTAAAATAGATATAAAAGGTTAATTATCTTTTGATTTTCTAAACTTGAAGAAGTATTATTAAACAATTATTTTTAATGAACAATTATTATTAGACAGATGATTATAAATTCTCTCTCTCTGATCGTAATTACTTGTCCATATTTTTTTTTAGTTGTCTTTATTTATTTATCTATTCTGACAAATCAAAAAAGGATATTTATTTTCACTTATTATACTCTCAATTAATTACTTAGAAAAAAATAAAACTTCTTGAAAATATTAAATATTTAATTCATGCATTTCACAATTAATAAAAACAATATGATAAAATCACTATATCGACTATTAATTTTTTCATAAGTGTGTCACTTAAAAATTAGATAAATAATTAGGAACTGACTACTACTTCCTCCGTCCGGAATTGTTTGTCATATTGCGCTTATCCAAAGTCAATTTGACTAATTTTCAAAAGTTGAATCACATTAATTCGATGTTTTAAACAAAAAAATTAGATATTCTAAAATTATATGAAATGTACTATAAATTACAATTTTTTGCATATTAATATGATGAAAAAATATATCTTAAAATGTCAGTCAAAATTTTTATAATTTAACTCTAAAAATAAAAATAATAACAAATAATATCGAATGTATAAAATAATAAATTAGCTCAAATAAATTGGCACACATTTCCCGGCCAAGTTGATTAGTACTCCACATAACATCCTCCCTAGGACGATGACCACTAGTGATGTGGTGGCTAGAGAAGTTTAAAGTTTTATTGGACGATAGAATGATTGAATATTGCAGGCGGTTGGATTGATTTAAAAATTGATCAAATTTATTTTTAAATTTATTTTTTATTTTTGAAAGTGTTTAACAAATTAAATTTAAAATAAGTTAGAAAGTATGAGATCAAAAATAAATTTAAAATAAGTTTAACATAAAAAATAAATTTGCTCCTACTTTCATTTTTAATTTAAAAATCATTTCAGTTAATTTTTTAATTAAAATTTATTATTTTTAAATCAATTCAAACGGATCGCAAGTTCCATTAGAAAGAGTATAAGTGAAGACTGATGCTCAACCTACAGGCTTTACACAAAAGAAAGAGCTTCATCTATGATGTACGTACGTGTGACACAATCTGACTCCACTTCTTGTAGATCACACTGAACCAAAATGAAATATTTTTTATCCCCTCAGTATTTGAAACTAATTACTTTAGTCTGACTTATTTGAATTCTTAGATGATAAGTAATGAAAAAAAAAAAAAAAAGACTACACTTATACGTGCATGATTCATTCCCATGTGTCAAGGTACTTATGAGTTCAATAGATCTTTTAGTAGCTATGTTTATACATTATATATGATTCAAAATTATATTTATAAACTAAAAATTCTGAATTTGTTATTCTAATACCTAATATATATGAGGTTTAATGGACGATACCTTCAAATTAAAGTTATAAGCCTCATTGGTTTTGCTAACTTTTAATAAGGGATTGCATATATAACTCTAGGTCCCCCACAACTTTTAATTGCAGCAACAATATTCACCCTGGTTGGTTAATCTAACGGTATTGCATAACAACTTGTGCCCTTGTATTTATTCCTCGTTACAATGTGTGGTATTTTGTAGTTGTACATGAGCAAAATATTGAGAATTATACTTTTTTTTAAAAGAATTTTGATCATCGAAAAGATTCATCCTAAGTTATAACAACAAATAGTAGAATCATAGCTAAGGAACTATACTAGCGACCTATGTATCCAATTTATGTAGAAATTTTCGTGAATAATTATTGGACTATGCAAATTAGAAATGTTTTTTGGTAGCTAGATTACTCAATCTATTTATATATATGTACACACATTTATTCAGACATTCGTTTGAAGTGCATATCCCAATTTTCTGCATAAAAGGGCCCTAAAAATTCAGAAAAGCAACTTGGTATATTGAATGTGCTAATTACCATTTAGCCTACAAATATTTAGTTTTCACTCCTGATACTATATTTGAAATAATTATTTAATTTTTTTTATGATATCCAACTGAAACAAAATTTATGTGTGAAAAATTTTTATTTATCCGCTAAGTAGCTTTCTTAATAGTACGGTGGATAACATTTGTAAGACTAAATTTACTGAACTTAAAGCTTAATTTGTGTAAATTTCGAATTGAATTATCAGAAAAATGACAAGGAGCTGGTGTTATGAGGTACCAAATTAAATTAGGCAAAAACACTTTTCAAGCAGCAGAAAAGTCAAGTTTCACCAAATTTAGTAAGCACAGTATCAATTAAGACATGATAAGGTCAAACTTATATCTTTCTATATATGGTTTGAATATGATAAGGTCAAACTTATATCTAATAACATCAATTGCTTACAAATTGAGAAACAAAAACAATATTTCAACAAATACAATCATTGTAATTATAAGTAGTGATTTAATTTTCTCAATTGACGATGGATTTATCCTTGTTTGAATTAAAATTGTAAACATGAACAGATAAAAATGTCTATGCGGGCTTTATACGATACTATCAGTGTAATTTACTTGTTGTACTGAGGTCATTCATAGTGTTAAAGCTCTTATTCATAGAGGTAATTGAAGATAGAAAGCACAAGGCGTAGTGATGTATTAGAATGAAATTTTGAACTTGTATCATTCCCATCCGTCGTCTTGATGGCCAGAGACAGGTTTGCTAGTCTTCATCTGTGTCTCGTTGTGCCCGCCATCCTCCCCTGTAATTTCTTCGAGTGATCTCCCTTTTGTCTCGGTCACCAAGAACGTGCAGCAAAATCCAACCATATTTGTAACAGCCAACAGTATCATAGCTGTCTTGATTTTATGAACATTCCCATCTTGTGTATATTGTTGTATCCCAAATGCACTGATCATTGCCCCTGCCTTACCAGAAGCTGCGCTCAACGCGTGGCAAGTGGATCTCACCCTTGTAGGGAACAGCTCCGCGGGGAGCACAAATGTGGTTGAATTGGGGCCAAAATTGGCAAAGAAGAAAGTTAAACCATACAGAGTAGCGAATGTCCATTTGTGTTCTTCAGTCTTAAGGTAATCGTATTTGACTCCAATGATCGCCATGAAAACAGACATCATGAAGAACCCCATCAATTGTATTCTAAACCTTCCGATTTTTTCAATGAAGAATACTGTGAACCAGTAACCAGGAAAAGTACCAAACAAGGCAATCACAAACATGGCACGCGATGTCTCAAACATCTCCCTCAAGGCGGATATTGTGTTAGCTTTGCTAGTGAGTCCCATGACTGGAAATATATCCTTTTGTGTGAGGTTTTGGCTATAGAAAGCTATGTCTAACAAGAACCAAGTACTCATTGTACCAATCAAATGAAGCCCGTGGCGTTGGAAAAACTCATTGGAGAGTAAAGAATACTCATTAGCTGCTTTAAATTGAGCCAATTTATCACTTTCTGCTTGAATTTCAATATCAAGTACCTTCCCCATGTTAATCGCGGCTTGTTTAGCATTTCCTTCAATAATGGCAGTGTAACGCCCTGTTTCAGGCATCTTCATTCGCCAATAATAGGTAAGAAGAGCTGGAAGAGCTCCAAGCATCAACACGATCCGCCAAACATAATCTGCCTGGGGCTCCGTGGACAAAATTTCATCCACATTAAATGGCTCCCCTTCATACCTCATCAAGAACAATTTTGAAATGATCATCGAAACGAGCCCTGCAAAAATGATCCCAACTCCTTGCATAGCGAAAACAGCAGCAATGAACGCCCCACGAGTTGCCTTGTTAGCGTATTCAGACATGATGGTAGCAGAAAGAGGATAATCACCTCCAATTCCAAATCCAAGCCAGAATCTGAAGAAACAAAGTGTCCCTATTACACCTTTCGCGCTATACCCAAGGGACAAACCCGAGCAAAGTGCACAAAGGACCATGAGAATTAACGTAAGTCCATAGACTTTCTTTCGACCAAGTTTGTCTCCGAGCCAACCAAAAACAAGCTGGCCAGATAGAGTACCAACTAGAGCAACTCCAATCACCCAATTGTTTGCGACATGAGGCAATTTTCCAGGGGCATGGGTAGTTGGGTCGTAGTAGTACAAACGGCCTAAAAGTTTTGAGATAGTAGTGATACAGAACAGATCATATGCATCAGTGAAAAATCCCATTCCAGCAATGATAACAGCAGTGACATGATACCATTGGGTACGCGCTGTGTCAAGTGCATTGAGCACTACAAGATTGTCTGAGGCCATGTTATTTGATTTTCTCGTGTTTGATGAGATTGGTTGATGTATGATCATCTCTAAATTGCTCAACGTACATGTATATATAGACAGTTATGTGATTAATTAATTGACATTTAAGCCTAGTTTCTGTATCTAGAACAAGAAATTCCCTGATAAACTATTGGAGAATATCCTTCTTCCATCTTTGCTTAAATCAATAATATGCCTCCAACTCAACGCCGCCACAAGAAATTGAAACAACAATGTGATTGTGATGCTTATGCTTTACAATAGATTTTGCATCTTAGGCAATCATTTTGAGATACAGAATGCGCCAATAGTTGTTAATGGACCACTTTTAGGCTAAGTTATCAACATATTGTGTCTCTTGCTCTGTTACAATTTGAATAGAAGAAAATAGTCTTTAAATGGAAGTCTCAATTTCTTTCTATTAATACTTGGGAAAGAAATCTAGAACACCATCATTAAACCATTCATTGATCTGTATCGGTATCAATCAAATGAATTTGTTTGCCTGCATGGTTTTAATCCAAACAAAAGTAATGGTGATTCCAATTTTCAGCATAGAAATTGCAACTTTGTTCTTGTAGGTATGAATGATGTATATTCCAAGCTATTATCTTTGGCTGAAGCTTTTGAAATATATTCTTCTTATAAAATATGCTTCTAAAAAAATAAGGATATTACCGTTTGTACAAAGAAAAAAAATCAATACACAATTGATTTGCAAAAATTTGAAACAATAAACTCAAAACATGATAAAGTATTATGCAGATTAAAGCAGGACATGAGAAATGGAGTTTCAGGTTGGTGATTGGATTTCAATGAAGCTCCGATTTGTTTTTAAGTTTAGTCCCATTGTTTTTTAGAGTACATATTTCAACTTTATCATGTCCTAGCCCTTCTTCACTCACACGGTATTGCTGGATCGCTCTTATGCCTTTTTTTTAATCAACTTATGTAAGTTAGCTCCATAGTAAGGGTTGATATCAAAATTGTCAGAAATCAGGCTATATTTTGTTTATGCTAGATCTACGCGTTCCGAAGGAGCATTGAGAAAATCCTCCTTATCCTCTCTCTATCACTTATCCTTTCTTCTCGTTTTTGACCAAATTAATACATTATATAAAGCCATTCACAAAAATAATATGTTTTTTTTAAAATTTTACAAAACTAGTATAAACGTATTCCACAGTAACGTTTTAGGATATATTTTATGGCGTCAGATTGATATACGTTACTCACAGTAACATTTTACTCCTAAAACGTTACTCATAGTAACGTTTTAGGAGTAAAACGCTACTGAAAATAACGTTTTAGGAGTAAAACGTTACTTACAGTAACATACATCAACCTAATGATGTTAGTTTTAAAAAAAATAAAATATACCCTAAAACGTTACCGTGAAATACGTTTATATTAGTTTTGTAAAATTTTAGAAAAACATATTACTTTGATAAATTGTTTTATATAATGACTTAGTTTAGTTAAAAATTCTTCTTTTTCCTTCTCCTCTTTATTGCTGCAGATTTCTTCTTTGCGATTTCATTAGCCTGTGTAATTTGTTACCAGGAACTTGGGAACCACTTCTAAATATTGTTACCTATGCTTTAGTCCCATGACTACCAAATCAAATTAGCCAATATCTAAAGGTTCTGTATTGTCTTTTAAATTTGTAAGTCGATAGGAGGTAAATTCATTCATGCATAAGACATGTAGTCTTTTTTATAGGTCAAGTGATTATGGAACAAAAGACCAACCATTTTTTTCACAAAATGTAAATACTTTTTAACCCATATATCACTTTTCATTTGATAGGCAAAAGGAAATAAAACACTTTGGGAAGTAGTAGGATAGGAGATAAGACAATACAAAATTAATCCTCCGCCAACTACAACGCGAAATGGTGAAGGTAAACTACTATACGAATTTCCTTGCTTCATGAAGCCCTTATTCTGGAGGTGACATCTCACTTATTAGCAATACTTATCCTATATATGCATCTATGTATAGTACTGCTGAATTTGATAAACTTTCCAATATTATATGTCCTGGTTTCAATCCCATCCATCGTCCTGACGGCCAGAGTCAGTCCTATTACTCTTCATCTGCGTCTCGTTCTGCTTCTCATCCTCCCCTGAAATTTCCTCTAGTGACCTTCCTTTTGTCTCCGTCACTAAGAAGGTACAGCAAAATCCAATCATATTTGTGAATGCCAAAAACAACATGGCTTTCTTGATTTTGTGAACATTTCCGTCTTGCGTGTATTCCTGCACCCCAAATGCACTAACCATTGCCCCTGCCTTTCCAGACGCAGCACTCAGGGCGTGGCAAGTGGATCTCACCCTGGTAGGGAATAGCTCCGCGGGGAGCACGAATGTGGTTGAATTGGGACCAAAGTTGGCAAAGAAGAAAGTTAAACCATAAAGAGCTGCAAATGTCCATTTGTGTTCTTTAGTCTTTAGGTAATCATATTTGATTCCAATGATCGCCATGAAAACAGACATCATGAAGAACCCCATCAATTGTATCTTAAACCTCCCAATTTTCTCGATGAAGAATACTGTGAACCAGTAACCAGGGAATGTACCGAGCAAGGCAATCACAAACATAGCTCGCGATGTCTCAAACATTTCCCTCAAAGCAGAGATGTTCTTTGCGTCGCTAACAAGTCCCATGGTCGGAAATATATCCTTCTGTGTGAGATTTTGGCTGTAGAAAGCAATGTCCAACAAGAACCAAGTAGTCATTGTACCAATTAAGTGATGTCCATGGCGCATGAAGAACTCATTGGAGAGTAAAGAGTACTCATTAGCTGCTTTAAATTTAGCTAATTTTTCTCCTTCCGCTTGAATTTCAATATCAAGTACCTTCCCCATATCAATCGCCGCCTGTTTAGCATTTCCTTCAATAATGGCAGTGTAACGCCCTGTTTCAGGCATCTTCATTCGCCAATAATAGGTAAGAAGAGCCGGAAGAGCACCAAGCATCAACACGATCCGCCAGACATAATCCGCCTCAGGCTCCGTGGAGAAAACTTCATCCGTACTAAACGCTTTATCCCCAAAATTCATAAGGAAAACTTTAGATACAATCATTGAAACAAGGCCGGCAAATATGATCCCAACCCCTTGCATAGCGAAAACAGCAGCAATAAACGCTCCACGCGTTCTCTTATTAGCGTACTCAGACATGATGGTAGCAGAAAGAGGATAATCTCCTCCAATTCCAAATCCAAGCCAGAACCTGAAGAAACAGAGTGTCCCTATTACAACTTTTCGACTATAACCAAAAGATAACCCCGAGGAAAGTGCACAAATAATCATCAGAATCAATGTAAGTCCATAAACTTTCTTTCGACCAAGTTTATCCCCTAGCCATCCAAACACAAGTTGACCGGTGAGAGTACCAACAAGTGCAACTCCGATCACCCAATTGTTAACACTATGAGGCAATTTGCCCGGGGCATGGGTAGCCGGGTCGTAGTAATACAAACGGCCTAAAAGTTTAGAGACAGTGGTGATGCAGAAGAGATCGTATGCATCGGTGAAAAATCCCATTCCAGCAATCACAACAGCAGTGACATGGTACCATTGGGTCCGAGCTGTGTCAAGGGCATTCAGTACTGTAAGATTATCTGAAGCCATGTATAATTTGATTTTACCGTAATTGTGAGTTGATGGAATTATTTTGGTTGATTATATATTAACTAAATGACGTTGTTAACTAAGTTTATGTGGTTGGAACAAGAAATTGAAGTATAATTACCTACAGAATATCCTTCTTCATTGCTTAAGTCAAGCATATGCTTCAATCAAGCATAATTTTGGGAGCTGAATTACTAGTGTTTCCATAAAATAGACAAGTAAAAAATAAAATTCTATCTTGATTACAAGGGTCAAGGTAAAAAATGACATGGAGAGAGTGTACTAGTTTGAACATAATAAGCGAATTTCAAAGACAAATATAGAGTTCGGATCAAAACTAATAGGTTTTGTTCGCATCAATTTTCACTTACATATCTCAACTAGGCTTTGTTCATTTTAGACACTTCACGTTGAATTGTACTGTGTCATTTTGACACTTTAAAAAAAATTCCTTCGCTCTTCTTCACTTTTTAGCCCTATCACTTATTCACCTTCCTCATGAAAATTCATGATAAAAAAACCTTACAAAATATGAAAAAATAAAATTAAAATTATCACACTAATTTTGAAAAGATTTTTTAGAACAACATACATTTTTTTTCAAAAAAGTTAGAAGGATATCATAATTTTCAATCAATTCACCAAAAAAAAATCTTAAATCTAATGATTTTTTTAAAAAAAAAAAAATTGGAAGAAGAATCAAGAAATTGGTTGTAGAATTGGGGAGGCAAACGAGAAGTAAGACAGATGGCGTAGGGGTGGGCTAATATAAGATGGGGTAGTATTTATTTATTTTTGATGAAAATTAGTTGTTTTTTAATAATTTATTTTGAAATTATTATTTTTACATTCAAATGTAACATGTCAGCTTTTAATTAGTCATGTCATCCGCAAGTGTGTTGCACACACTTTGCAATTTTAGCTGATTGTCAAAATGGTGTCAAAATAACATAGCGGATCCTACTTGAGATGTTTAAAATGAACAAAACCTACTTGAGGTGTCTAAGTGAAAATTAATGTCAATTTTAAGAGGCTGCCGATACGTTCAACCTTAGTTTTATTGAACCCATAAAACATGACAAGTGGTCTAGAACAATAAGTATGATAATATTTGTTTTAATATCGACATAATACATAAATGTGTTTTTTAATTTGGTTTCATTTCACATTTATGTCCACCAACTTTAGGTATGTAGTCCACACTTAAATTGCAGAAAGTTGAATAAGTAGACACCTTATATGACATCCTACATTAGCAATTTATGTCCTACATGTATTGTGTCACATCGGACTCATATGTCTACTTACTCAACTTTATAAGAGGGCCTACTTGTTTAGACCCAAAATTGGAGGGCATAAATATAGCTATAGTATATAAACATGACCCTTAACTTGGCTTCAACGAGCAGCTATGTACTCCAACTTTGAATTTGCATAAGTAGATACTTAAACTTGTATAAAATTGAACAAGAGATACAGGTGTCCTAAATGACATAATACACATAGGATGTCATGTAAGTTACAAAATTGTCATGTAGGGTGTCATGCAGGACGAATGAGTCAATTTGCTCAATTTTATACATATTTAAGTGAATATTTGTACACATCTAAAGTTAAAGATCATAGTTGTCAATTGACGCCAAGTTAAGAGTGATGTTTATATATTATGTCCATAAATATTAATGAAGTTAAATTAAAGGGCACGTATTATGCCTTTAATATATTATGTTTTAGTGGTTAATTCCTTTTTGAATATATATAAAGAATTTCAGTACTCATTTTTTGTCCGATTATTGTTGCATATATTAATGTATTTTGCTCAAAATCCACCAACTTAAAATTGTAAATCCATCAATACTTAAAGTATAATATAAACTCCAAACATAATTTTTTTTTCTTTATCAAACTTTATATCTAATCAAACATATTACAATTTTTAGGTGGCAGTATAACTGTTTTGGGGTTCATTAATGCTCACCTGGGTAGTGTGTCATCCATCCAGCTTCTTTAATCATTCCACAATTTCATCTTCCTTTTTGCTACGTCCATAATGAGGTTTACTTGGTAACTGTTAAGGTTGTAAGAACTAATGTAAAACATTTGTGACTAATGATTAAAAAACTTACCTTCTTTTTTTTTTTCGTTGAAAGCTTTTTATAACTATATCTTTGTCGTGTCACATGCACTATTTTGTGGTCTAGCTAGCTAGTGTTGTATCGTTCTCATTGTTTGTTTCTTGTTCCTAAGCTGGAAGGAGATTTTTGTCATTGTTCTTGTATCTTGTTTGATTGATATATCACTTTCTTTTTCTGGACTTGTGTGGTTTGTTGTAAAGGTGCATTCTCTATTTGTATGGTCAAATTCTGTTAAAGTTGACAACATTATTCCTAGTTTAATTTGACCAATTTTGTGGTATAACTATTTCTTAATTACCTTAGTTGTTAGTTTGATATTTTATTTGTATTTGGGTTTCTATTATTTTGTAGAGTAGCACTAGTTTTTTCCTAAAGTTTAGGAGAGTTAGGTTAGTGCATTTATTTAGTGGTTTAGTGGGATTGTGACTCTATTAAAAGTTGTAATTCTCTCAGTCCGTCGTATCAAGAGCAAGGTTGTTCCTTGGGAGATCGTTTACTGTAATTCTTTTTTTAGATTACTATGACAGACCTATAAGCTGTCGTCGGAATGAAAAAGCTCAACAACAACAACTACAGTACATGGTCAACTTGCTTAGTATCTTATATGCAAAGGAAAGATCAGTGAGAGGTTGTAAACGATAGCGAGGTAACACAACCAGCAACATAAGATGCAAACGACACTCTGCGAAAATGAAAGATGGAAGCTGGTAAGGCTATGTATGCTTTGAAAACAACGGTCGAAGAGGATGTGCTAGAGCACATACAAGACGCCACCACCCCAAAGCAGGCTTGAGATACATTCGTCAATCTTTTTCAAAGAAAAATGATACAAGGCTCCAACTCTTAGAGAGTAAATTACTCTCGATAGGACAATGCAACATGACAATTACACAATACTTTCATAAGGTGAAGATTGTGTGGGATGACAAACATTATGATGATCACATATACAGTTAATAACACTTAATAAATTACACATGAATATTGTATAAAAATTTATATACAATTTTTCAAATATATACAATATAATCAATTTATATACATATAGGATCATTAATATTTGAGTGTTTCATCGACTTATTTAAATTTTTCTTTTTTGGAAAATATTTGAATTTGAATGGTTACCTTAAATTATGGGATTGTGTAAATGTTTGTTACCATATATAGCGCTATTATTACCATTCAATGAAAAAGTAAAAACAAAAAAAAATATTTTATACAAATTAAAAGATACATAACGAATTAAATTATATCCATAAAATGTAATTATGTAAACTATATTCATATAATATTATTTCATAAATTATATTTGACATATATAAGATTTTCTTATTATTGTATAAACATACAATAAAAACTAGAAAATAACTTTAGAAAATAACTTTATAGATTTGGATAAGTTCCCTTCCACCCCTAATAGTCTTAATTCATATGTCTATTGACAAGAAGACAATCATGTCAAATAGCATTTTAAAATGGAAAAGTGTTATAGCAAAACCATGAAATTCACAATGAGGATTATCCTTTTGTTTCTTTAATAAGATAATTCTAAGTTTAAGTCTTAAAATATATATATAAAAAATTAAATATTCATAAAGATACTTCTCTCTTAATTTAGTCATATAATAATGAGAATTTAGTTGGTCATATAATAATGAAAATTTAGATTATTCAATATTTCATTTTCAATATAAATAAAAGAAAAAAAGAAGAAGATCAAGACAACATGAAATTTCAATATTCTCATACGGAAAATGACAGAGATCCCATCTTTAAATTTTTTTATTAGCGTTATTTCATATTAGTTTTATAAATTCTTGAAATTCTCCATTTTCACGCATCAGATAAATGTATCAGCACATCAAATTAATGTATCTCGCGCATCAAATTATTGTATCATATATAAAATGTAATATATCTTATTTAACGATTAATGTATCTCGTATATCGGATCAATGTATCAACGCTTATATTATTGTATTAATTTGAGAATTTTCTATAATTATAAACTTACTAGAACAAATTAAAATTTTACCTTAAAAGTATGTGATTTCTGTCCTTTATCCTTTCACAAATACCTTCAATTCATTATCATCCATGTCATTTGGTCTTCACAAAGTAGTACTCCCTACAACATCAAGATTAATATCAATACCAAGAAACAAAACATATGCTAATAAAAACACATGCATTTTATTCAAATAATACATAGGAGATATCATTTGCCTAGCTTAATTAGCTCTTAATTAAGAATGAGAATATTGGGTACAATTAATTATTTAGTTTGTTCTTATATAATATTGAGAAAATGCATAGATTTCCTCTTGAATTTATACCAAAAAAGTCAGTTGCATAATCAAATAATGATGGTGATCTATTACACTCTTATATTATTTACAAATGAATTTTTTTAGCCCCTAAATTTGACGTGACAAAATAAAATAAAATAAAAATAAAAATAAATCATGCGCGCCAGATAATCATTTAAGTAAGAAAAAGTTCTAAAAAATCAGAATTCTCCTTATACCCCACCCCCACATCTTCTTCATCATACCCCACCCTTCACATCTCTTCTTCTTCATATCCCATCCTTCTCATTTTCTTCAAACCCAAACAAGATTAAATGAATCAGTAACAAGAAGCAATGTAATAACAAGTTATTTCAAAAACACTATTTTTTTTACCCGTAAACCTCCCAGCAAGAAATCAAAATTCTACTAGTGACTTAAAATATGTGGATTTTGATTTGTGTTTTTTCATGTCATCGGAAGGTAAATTTTAAGTTTGGGGGTTCTGAGTCATGGAACTATGGTGAGATTTTTTAGAAAACTAGACTAATGATCGATTGAAAAGGGGAAGAAAATTATTTTCTTATTATTCTTATCTTCTAAGATACCTCCATGAAGAACATAAAAAGAAAAAGTAAAAATGGTGTTTGTATCTGAAAAAGATTTGCTATTGAATATCGATTTTCATGGTCAATCAATGGAAGAAACTAAAAGAGTCTTCTCGAGGTTCATTTTGGAACGAAAGAAATTCTTTCACCATACGAATTAGCTTCGAATTTCGGAAAATTTTCTTGACGGCCATTGTACAAAACTCTCTTTGCAATTTTACAATGAAGAAGATATAATTATTAGAGAATTTACTAATTAATTAGAAACTAATTAATGTAAAATATAGCTAACAAAAGGAAAAATTAATCAATAAAGAAAAAAATAAAAAAAAGATATAAAACAATTATAATTTCTGACATATCGCTGATGTATCATTAATGTGGCAACGAGTGTAATACACAACATAATGTAAGAATGATGTTATATATTGTAAGATGATATTAAATACATTTTTAAATAATAAAAATATGTAATAGATCGTCATAATAATTTAAACATTTAACTGACTTTTTCGTATAAATTTAAAAGGAAATTCATGTCTTTTCCCTGTAATATATGCATTCTATTTAGTTAACTCTCTGGTAGGTAGACACGTAGAGCTCAATAATACAAAATGGCCAAAAGTTCAAAATGAATCAAAAATAAATTTTGGATATTACGTACACATACCAAATTGACACGTAAATGGATGAAAGGGAGGACAATAATGTTGGTCAATTCACTATTAAGAATATGAATTTTCCACACGAAAATTGACTCATCGTTAGGAAATTTTTTGATAAAAATCTGTTTAATAAGTCCTATTTATGAAACTATCGAGAAAGGAAAGAAGGGGTTCAAGAAAGAGAAATGATCGACGGTAGTACTATATATTTTGTGTTTATTATAATATTTTCGTATTTTAATTAATATTACACAAAAAAATACTATTGTTATGCTTAAAAATTTATATGAAATCAAAGTACAAATATTTCTACTAATAATTAATCTTAGATCGTTATAAATAGTTGTGGTGGTGATTTGGATCTTGAACATTAATTAATATTGAAAGATATATCATCAAACAAAGTCATTATCTCATCATTATTCAAACTCAACAATTTAGAAAATGGACTCTTTGGAATGCCAAATGAGCCATTAACATATATTGTTCTGCACTGATGTATTAATTGAGGGGATATTCGTCGAACATCAACAAATATACTCTTGGACGAATATTAAAGTCAATAGTGGACAAGTATTGTTGGACAAAAATAAATATTCATTTTTCTATGTTTAGATGAGTTATACTTCCTCCTGGCTTTGCGTATCGGTTAGTTCGATTTGGCTTATTGAGTATCGGTTTGTAGATATGATAAACCGTTATAGAACCATTAAGACATTGACTTATTGGTTATTGATTTATCGATTTTTTTATCATTATCGGTTCGGTTATCAATTTAACCGTTACGATTTGACACAAAAAAACATTAAAAAATCACTTAGAAAAAGGCGACAAACCAAATAAACCATACACATGAAGTCACAAGTTACATCTTGCTAAAAAACAAACACTTTTACATTATAGAGTAACCAAGTATTCAAGACAACAAAAAATAAGAGTAGGAAACCAAACTCTAAGTCAAGGACTTCATATACAAAATTGTATAAATATAACTATCTAATTTATTATTGGTTAACCCATTAAGAGAAAAATCTCAAACGGATAAGAACGGATAATCGGATAACCAAAAAAATCAAAATCGTTACCAGAACTGCTAAACTAATAACCCAATATCAATAAACCAACAAGTTTTTTCAGTTCAGGTTATTGGTTTAGATTCGATTTTGAACAGTCCTACTCCCTTCTTCCATTTTATATGTCATCGCTTTCTATAAATAGATGGTTCATAGTACTTGTCATTTAATGAAATCAATACATAAATTATCATATGTTCCTTTTTTACCGTTTTGAGTTATTAGTCGTAAAAAGATATTTGAACAATTTTAAAA
>JAKWIY010000801.1:0-29704 GCA_027704805.1 Solanum corneliomulleri
GTTAGATATTTTAACTGCAGCTTCAACTCTTTGAGTTCACATAGAGCCATTCTATAAGGAGGAATTGAAATTGGTTTAGTACCGAGTTCTAAGTCGATACAAAAGTCAATCTCTCTAGGGGGTGGAACTTAAGGCAAATCATCAGGAAATACATCTTGAAACTCACTCACTACAGGCACTGAGTCTATAGAAGGAATGTCATGGTCTACATCATTAACACTGACAAGATTACACAATAACCCCTTGGACATCATTTTATTGGCCTTAAGGTTCGAAATCAAGGGATTAGGAGGACTTGAATTGTACCCCTCCCACACCAGCTCTTTTTAATTGGGGAAACAAAACCTCACAACCATACTATGACAATCCATACATGCATAACAACTATGAAGCCATTCCTAGCCAAGAATAACATCAAAATCATGCATAGGTAATTCAACCAAGTCTGCACACATAGTCTTACAGCATACAACTATTGGGTAATCCTTGTATACCCTATCAGTCCTTACATTTTCTCCTAATGACGTATTAACCACTACAGGATCATGCAGAACTTCAGGCAATAATTCAATTGTGAGAGAAAGCAAAGGAGCTACAAAGGAAAGTGTAGACCTTGGATCAAGTAAAGCATAAACAAAAATTGAGAATACTTGCATCATACCTGTGACCACATCAGCGGATTTCTCCAGCTCCCCCTGCCCTTTAGGGAGTAGAACATGTTCCTCTTTGGAGGCTCGGCTGCTGCTGTACCCTATGGGCTTGGCCTAGGCTGAGCATTACCTCCAGCCTGACCCCTGTTCTTTGGGCAGTCCCTAACCATGTATCTACTCTTAACGCATCCAAAACAGGCATTAGTGCCCTCTCTGCACTCTCTACTGTGAGAACGGACATACATAGCACAGTCATTTTTGGGACGCTGCACATCACCTCCATTACCCTTCTTGGGGTCGGTCTGCCTCCTCTGGGTGCTGCACACTTTTGGAAGTTAGAGTTCCCAGAACTTTGTTGCCCCTTTTGAACCTAGGTTGTTCACAAACACCGAAGTTGCTCCTATATTCTCCTTTGGTAGGACCTTTTTTGATCAGAAGGCTTAGGCCTCCTAGAATTACGAACGCCCCTCCTCCTCCGGCTGTTCTCTACTTGCTGAACATGCACCATCAGCATGGAGAGGTCCATGTTATCGTGGAGCATCACAGACTGACACTCCTTCTCTAGATATTTGGTGATCCTTGTGAGAAACCTGCTCATTTCATCCCTGCTGTTAGATACAAGGGAAATGCAATACCTGGACAACTTAACAAACTTCAGGGAATACTCCCTGACTGTCATCGATCCTTGCTTCAGGTTGATAAATTCCTCAGCCTTAGCTTCTCTCATCTCCCTAGGAAAGAATATCTCTAGAAAAGCTCTCTTAAATAGCTCCCAAGTGACCAAAACTCCGCCCAATGCCTGGCTATTTTGCCACATCTTTCACAAGGTCTGTGCAACATCCTTGAGCTGATAGGAATCCAGCTCAGCCTTCTCAGTATCTTTGGCCCCCATGGCCACCAAAATCTTGTGGAACTCGTACACAAACTCCTGGGGGTCCTTTGAAATTTTTTGGACCCTTTAAATATAGAAGGATTCATCCTCGTGAAGTCTCGCAGCCTATTAGCAATGCTATGCACTGGTGGGTTCTCACATTCAACATTCTATCGGTTGAGCTAGGCAGTCATGGCCTGCACCTGCATGGTAATGGACTGAGCCATCTGAGCCAGAGAAGTCCGCACCTCAGCATCAGTCAACCCAGCTGGGTTAACTGGCATGGCCACTCCTTCAGTTGGAGCCTAGGTGGAACCTGATTGTCCCCAGCAGCTGCTCTTCCTCTCCTCTGACCAGTGTTTCTCCTAGTATTCATAATCTGAAAACAACAAGAGTTGATGTTAGACACACTTATAACACCAAGAAATCAGACTTTAGCAAAGTCACGAAAAGATCAGAAGAAGGGAAATTTTCCTACGCATCATATAGTCTCTAATTCTGGATAGTGGTGCACCTCACTACCATGACTTAGAAGCTACACAATGTGGTTGATGTGAACTAATTATCCTTGGTATTAAACCTAGTTCTTTGATACCAACTTCGTCACGACAAGAATATACACCCCAGATGAGAACGACGTCGTTGACTTACCAAAGGTCGCAGACAAGCCTACATACGTAATCTTTACTTCATCTAGATTAATTTTTGCAGAAAATTTGAACATTTTGTTATTTATCATTCGTATAACACATTCCACTTAAACTCATAAGTGTTCAAAATCAACCATCTAACATTAAGATCTTCAAATGAAAGAAATAATTCATAGCTGCATTAGATGTGTACTTGCCAAAACGACACCAATACAAAATTTGAAACGAAGTAGGAAATGAAACACTAGTGAAACATGATCCACTAGCTAAGTCCTACATCTAAGATAGATAATAACAGTAGAAAGCTTCGAATGCATGAGGGCCTACCATGTCTGGATGAAAGCTCCACGTCCAGATAACAGTAACGTTGTACCGTACGATCTAACGTCCACCAATGCCTGCACCTAAAAATAGATAATTGTATCGAATTGGTACACACTTGTACTAAGTATGAGTATAGGAAAGTACACACAAAGGATATGCATGAGAAGGAATAGATCTTTCCTAAAAACATGATTTATGGAAAGTCAGGTCAGTGGACTTGCCAAATTTGGATTTGGAAAGTCATGCCATGAGTGTAACATGCATCATCAAACTTACCATTTTGCAAACAACACATAACATATTTCACATATCATATCACGTATTTCATATCATTCTTTCATATTCCATGAGACCTTGGGATCATGGACTTGACGTTGTGACTTCCCTAAATGAGGGCTCAACATATGGGACCTCAACTAGGGAGCCCTTTTTAGCTAACAGAGAGTCTGCTTCATTCATTAATACATACTTCATTTTTCATTGTTTCATATACAAGTGCAATCACAAGTCATACCTAGAATGTAGTTTAATACTCTCATCGGGTTCGCTGTGCAATTACCAAGAATAACCTAGTGTCATTAGTTAAGTCTAGCTCACGTATTGATTATCTTATCCTTACACCTTTGGTATCGTTCATTTCATTATGTGCATCATTTGAGGCTGGCCTCATTCATTCTTTGGGAACTTTAAATTTAACCGACATAGATCATTTGAGTATCATGGAATCCACTGTCTCCCACAGAACGAAAAGAGGTGGAATCACCGACCAAAGTGACCCAAGACATGATAGCATACATGGAAATTGAACCCCGCTAGATCCCTATATTGGCAGTATAGGTTCGAAGACTAGGAGATATAAGGAGACCCATACCTGGCATACCGGACAGTCTCATCTCATGAGAATTACGTGAACCTGCGTCCTTGCCGAAGTAAGGCATCACCACTCATAGCTAGCCTATCGGTGCTCGGTATGAAATTCAATTACATTCAACTCATACATCATGGAAGTTGGCTTCTAGCATAAGGACATCATAGCTCATTAGATGATTTCCCATTTCATCATTTAGTATTAAGTATGCATTAACTTCAATACTTTCATTTGAGTGTTCATAGAGACTAGTCTCTTCATTAACTTTACACTCTCATAGGGTAGTACGTTTTTATAACATTTACTTAGGCTCATTTGAGATTGGTCTCATCTTTAACATTAGCCTCTTCTCATGTTGTCACCACATTCATTAACTTTAGCTCATTTTCTCTTCATAATTACTCACCCTTTACATGAATGTTCATTTCATCATATGCCATTGAACTTGGCCATTTAGTGTGTTTCACACTCTTACTGAACCCCTTTTAGGTTTTATATCATTTGATCACATACATCTTAAGTTCACATACTTTTAAACTTATGCCAGACTTATGATCAACACATACAAGCCATGAGGCTTCATTCATAGATTGTCTAAGTGATTCATGTTTAACCCAAGATTATGTGGTACAAGACTTATGCATCTTGTAGATATGCCAAGATATTGATTTCGATCTTTAGTGGCAACATTAATTAAAAATTTATTCAAATACGAATTATGTGTCAATACAGAATTTGGGCACAGGAACCTGACTTCAAACCCCCTGGACAACACTTCATTATTTTTTTTCCACCTAATTTATTATTTACATTTCATCTTGGGGAACCCAATTTTGAATCCCCTCACTAACATTATTTTTCCCTTCCCTCTCTTCACCTTAGGCGTTTAAGCACTAGGGGATCCGGGTTCGAACCCCCCATTAACTCTCTCTTTATCTCCTCCTTCAGCCAAGAGGTAGTGGGTTCAAATCCCACTCTACTAATTATTTTATTATTTTTAAATTTTCCCTTTGCTCTCTTGTTTGGCCGAGAGGTTGTGGGTTCGAATCCCACTCCTCTCATTTTTTTAATTTTTTTTTGAGCTTTCTTGTTTTGAGGTCTTGGGTTCAATCCTTAGTGAAAACTCACATGTTTTAATTTATTTTTAAACTTCTCCAAAACATCAAGCATCTGGCCGAAACTCGATCACAAAGTGTTGGAAATATTATTTAGTCTATATCCTTCAATAAAATATATTCATGCATTCGTTTTGTGGTATTTTCACGATTTGTTTAACTAGTTTTTAGGTGTAGATACATTGTTGTTTTAACAAAGATTTTTCCACCTAAGATAAGCCACCTTACACTTCATTTAAACATCACAAATTACACATCTTATGCACATTAATAACAATAATTAAGCTAGCCATTTTAAGGGTTCAAAACAGAGAACAACAACATATATTTTACACATTGTACAACATCAGTTTCGGTTGACATCATTGAACATGCTTGCAATTTTCAAAAACAAAATCACAAAAAAATCCTATTTCATACTGAGATACCTAAACCAAACCAACCACATGATTTGTAACCTAATTTAGATTGAAATCGGAAGGAGACTAGGGACAAGGAATTCGACAATTGAGGGGACAACCCTAGTTTCATACATCTAATTTGTAGAAAGAAATTTCTCTAGGAGAAAGGATTCCTGGAGAGAAAACGCATACCTGGTTGTAGCTTTCCACACCTTCAAAGTGCTTCCCAAATCCTCCACTTAACCTCCAACATGATCCCGTCTAGAAGATTGTGTAAATTTTTCGTTTCATAAGTTAGCTTGTTGGTTTATTTTTTTTAAGTTCTTTGAGTGTAGAGAACTTTTTGATTGTTTCTGATCTTTTGTTTTCTGTTTTTTGGCAACAAAAAAGAAAGTGAAACGATATAATATATATATATATATATATATATATATATATATATATATATATTCTATATAATTCTATATATATATATATATATATATATATATCTATATATCTATATATATATCTATATATATATGATATATTATATATATATATATATATATATATATATATATATATAGGCGTGGGGAGAGTGGTGTGAGATAGTGTCCATTAGAATTCGGACTAGTTGGCAAAACTTAGTCAATTTAATTTAATAATTAATAATTAATAACTGAAAATCTGATTTCCCTTTTTTTGATCAGCCATTATTAAATAATATGAATTAATTGCATTAATTTACCCACTAAATTAAAACAATATAATTCATTGCTTCCACCTAGGTTCGAACCCAGGTTGAGCAAGACTTTACTCTTAGAGCCCATTTCTGACACTCTCTCCCCAAAATACCCCTCCACCTTATTAATTAAATAATTAAATACATATTTAGGGTAATTACGATATTAACCTTAGCCTGGTAAGAGATCATTTTACCCCTAGACCCTCCAAACTTAAGATTTCCTTTTTTTTAGTCCAGTAAAGACTCATTCGAGCAAATCTTCATATTCGGGATCCCTACATGGCTGGACCCAACCTTTTCTCTCTCAAAAAACTCCTCAAGTTAGTTGGCTTGGCTGTAGAAAGGGTTCAGAGGCCTGGTTGTACGCACATTTACCCGTGTGAACCCGGTCTAATCGTAGAAATTTTAGACACATTAAGCATTACTTGTCTTATACATTTTTAGGGTTGTTAAAAAAATTTCTTAAACAAGATAATTAATGTTAGAAAATTGGCTAACAACCTTTAAGACAATATTTTTTTATATGCCCACTATTTTTCTTAGTTGGGTATTATATAGAAATTGGGGAATACCTCTTAGCCAATTTTCTAAACTATGTCAAATATTTCTCAATATTGGGCATTAGGATGCCTATGTACCCCCAATACACATTCTTAAAGACGTATTGGGATCTTCACTAGACATGCAATTTTTCCGGAATGTTACAATATCCCCCCTTAGGAACATTCGTCCCCAAATGACAGTACACATAAATTTAAAATGAAGAGAGTGATTTTAGAAAACATTTTAGCATACTTGAAACATTACTCCCTCTGAATTTCTGATTCACACTTTCTCTTGATGATGCATATTAATCAAACTTATCTGAAGCTTTATATTTGAGATTGAGGAATTTCTTCTCAAGCACACTTTATTTAATGCACATCACAACTCGTGCAACACAATAATCATGTCTACCCTATACAAAAACAACAACATGAATGCAAGCATGGACACATTTTAACTCATATAGTGCAAGTGTAGACACACGATTGTGGACTTAAAACATCAAATCAACCAATGTACTAATAAATCAAAGTTTCTTAAACAAAGCCATACATAGCAAGAGTATATCTAACCTCAAGAACTTCACAAGTGAAAGGTAAAGGGATCTCATATCGGCCTCGGCATCCCATGTTGCTCCCTCAACAAGGTGGTCCTCCATAACATCTTTACGGTGGAAACCTCCTTGTTCCTTAGCCGTTTCACTTAGAGATCTAAAATTTCAACGGAAACCTCTTCGTGGGAAAGGTTCTCATCGGCTCCTAACCCCATAGAAAACATCTTGTTGTCTTTAAGATTAGAAACTATTTGGCTTGTTGGATTTGAACCACGCCCTTCCCATTTCGAATCTAACTCATTTGGCAACTGAAACCTTACTACTCTATTTTGATAGTCTATGGTAGCATAGCATTTATGAAGCTAATCCATACCCAAAAATATATAAAAAATCAAGCATGGTTGTTTCTATTAGATCAGCATGAGTAACTTTATTGATACTACTTATTGGGCAATCTCTATATACTCTTTCGGCCCTAACTATGGGAGTACTAACTAGAAAAGGTTCATGCAAGATCTCAAGAAGCAAGTCAAGTTTGCTATCTAGTAAAGGAGTAACAAAGACAAGGTGGATCCTGGATTTAATAATGCATACACAGGAAAAGAAAAGACAAGCAAGTTACCAGTGGCAACATCACCTTACTTCTCCTGCTCGTCTCTTCCTTTCAAAGAATAAAACCTTAATCTTGCACCTTAGACCAACTAGGCAATCTCAAAACTTTGGAACCATACCTAAGCCACTTCCTTGAGCTGGTATGCATCCAACTCAACCTTCTCCATTTCATTAACACCCATGCAACAGAGAATTTTGTAGACCACATCCACGAACTCCTAGGGATCCTAATTGATTTTTGACCCGAAGTAGACTGGAGGATTCATCCTGGTGAAATCTCTCAGTCCACTAGCACTGGTGCTAGCTCTCCCTTGGAGCACCCTCTCTACTAGCTTGGGTTATGATAGCCTGTTCCTCAACAGTGATGGCTTGGGCCATCTAAACCAGTGCTACTCTCACTTCTTTATCTGTCAACGCAGCTGGATTGACAGGTACTTGCACTCCAGCAGCTATGGCTTGAAAAGGATCTTGGTTAACCCCAACAGCTGTCTCTCGAACTCTCCTTCTTGCATTTCATCTTGTGTTCATCTTTCTACATGCACAAACAAGAAATAAGTTTCATGATAAAATGACATATAATGTAAAAGCTCTGAACGACACGATAAAGAGTAGAAGAAGGGAAGATTCCTAACATCACTTAGTCTTTAAGTCATGATTGTAGCGCGTCTAACAACCATAAGTTAGAAACTACATAACTTGGTTATTTTGAGCTTGAGATCCTAGGTATCATGATCTGATACCAAGTTTTTCACACCTAGATACTGGAATCAGAATGCAACCGGCGTCCGTAACCTCTAAGAGTTCGCAGACAAGCCTCTTCTTTGCTTTCATTATAACAATCATATAGTTAAATTTGCAGAAAAAATAAAAAAATTTAAAATAGAGAAAAGTATATATAGACTTCACATGATCATAACATAGAATAATATTCTAATGAGATCAAAGGCTAAAACACCATCTATAATTTATGAAACAATTCATCTGGAATGATTAATATTTTACGAAATAGTTTGCCAAAACGGCCTTAATAAAAGCTTCGAATGAAAAAATGCTAGGGATAACATCCACTATCTATGTCTAAAGTACTTTTCTAGAAAGATAAATGTAGCATCCTCGAACTCAAGAGGACCTACAAAAGTCTAGAGATCACTAATCCAAACATATTCGATGAGTCTTCAACCTTCTCTCTGACCTGCACCTATAAAGATAATTATTGTTTAGGGTTAGTACACACTTGTACTTATTATGGGTGTATTCACACACACACACATAAATACTATGAATGATCAATGAAAGATCTTCCTATAACAACATGCCATTTCAGGAAAGTGACATCACTAGACTATCCTAATTCGTCATTTGTGAATTATGGTATGAATATGACATAATATAATGCATTAAAAGCACACAAATCGTTTCCTATACGAACATAAGATCTTAGAATCATGAACATACTTTTAGAACAACTCGAGCGAAAATTTTGAATTTTGATCCTCCTTAACCCGAGAGCTCCTTTTTCAACACTAGTTTATTTTTCAATCTTTTTCTTCTTCTTGTTATGTAATTCAATGATCTCTTTTGATCCAATGTTTTAATTACTAGTGCAATTATTCATTTTAGTCCAATACCTACAATGAATCAAGTAAGTAATCTGAAAGACTAAGGAAATGATTTAACTTCAATTTTGCATGAAATCTTATTAAGCCAATCTTTATTGGCTAGGCCACTTATTTCATTCAAATTATGGAGAATGTGGGACATTGATTTTCCATTATGTTTTACTCCCCTTTATTGGCGTAATAAAAGAAGTAATTATTGCCTATGCCCATTATTTGCTTAAAACTTCATTCTTATCAAACACTGATGATTGATATTCTTATGCTCTTGCTTCCTTAGATCACTTTGAATTTACATTCCTTCTTATTTCTTTCTCAAATAAATCTTTAGAAGTAAGATCATGCGAGCTAACATGAAATCCAGTGTCTTCCCCACACCACAAAGGCGTGATTCAACAATCAAAGCGAATCTAGATCATCTGAGCTAACATGAAATCTAGTGTCTGCCCCACACCAAAAAAGGCTGGGTCACCGTCTAAAGTGAAACCATTTCCAGTGTTCTCCCCACACCAGAAAGAGGTGGTTTATGGCTAAAGTGAACCGAATACTCTCTTTGAGCATTCATCCGACATAGATCATGTGAGGTAAGCATTAAATCCAGTGTCTGCCCCACATAGAAAGGGGTGGTTTTACCGACCAAAGTGAAACCACGTTAGTACTATCCAATGGCTAGTTCCTATGCTTGCAACATAGTGTGAAGACTAAAAGTTTACGGAGACTACTTATCCACCTTAGTGGTAGCCTCATCTCATGAGGCTAACATGTGCTTGCACAAACTCATTGCTAGTTTATCGGTGCTGTGCTCAACTTCTCTTTCTTTACATCTATTAGAATTGACTGAAACATTATGGAAGCTTGCTTCTTGTTATGAGGTTTACTTAACTCTTTGGATAACCGTTCATCCATTTGTTTAGTTGATGAAATGTTAATTTAACCTTACATTATCATCTTGGTGTTAAAGAGACTTGTCTTACGATTATTAACACCCTTTTATGTGAGTTTCTTTTGCGTAATTTTCTAGGTGTGAGTCAGACTTGTATTACTTTTTTAACACCTCATTCTAGTCACTTTCATATTTCTTAAACTCTTAATTATGTTATTACTCACCTCATCTTGTTCAATGAAATTTAATAGCTTTATACCACTCTGTATGAACGTTATAAACTTTGTATAAGGTACTTACTTATATTCATGGTGCATTTGCATAGAGTATGTTGGTACATGTCCCAATGATTGGCTTACCCTTATATATAAATTCATTGAGCTACAATGGTCATGCTTAATTTGGTATAACTTAGTCATTAGCCAATTTTTGTATTATATTTTTGAAATACATTGTAAGACAATTTATTGGCATAGACTAATTTTTTCACATATTATGGTAATCTAGAATATTGTTAGCCAATTTATTGGCATAAGCCAAACATTCTCTATACAATGGTCATGAGAATATCATTAGCAAATTTTTTATGAAATAACATCGTAAGCCAATACTATTCAATTTTTTTTACAATATATTGCTAGCTAATTTGTTGGCATAAATCAAACTATGATATTATTACTAGCCAAGTCAATTCACTTCATGAATATACTATAGTGATTTCATCATTCTAAGCAAGTCGACATTTAGTAGTTAAATAAACTTCGTGAACGGTTAATACAACCTCATCTTCTCGAACACAATTAGGCATTACAACATTCTTTAACTCATGTAACTAATACTTTAATCAAACAAATCAAATCTATAGGACTCATTAGACATTAACAGATCAATAACCCTACATATAATTATCAATTACAACAACATACCAACAACATGTTTGAGATTACATTTACATATACTATTAGAATCGAAAACAAGGATAACTAGGGAGATGGACGTTCAACAATATCATTGGGAACAACCCTAGTTTAGACATTCATGAATTCAATATGTTTGAATGTACTCTTGGATAAAGAATTGTAGGAGATAAAACCCATATCTTATGTAGAATTTAATCTACGAAGATCATCTTGCATGAAACCTTGAAGAGTACCTTGAAATCGCCTAAGAAAATCGAGAGAAATTTTCTGTTTTTCCTTTTCGTTTGTTCACTGTTTTGCGTCGTGAAGTTCTTTGTGTTTGAACGTGAGTCTAAGCCTTAGAAACTGATATTGACTCCTTAAACTTATGGTAATTATGTAAATTAATTAAATTAATTAGTTAGTTACTAAAACGCCCCTCCTAAGTTGACTAAACATAGGAGACCATTTGACTTAACCAAAATCTGGAAATTGGCTTGGGTCTAGGACAATTTGTGAAATTTATATTAATTATTTAAATTGTTAATTAAATTAATTAAGGGACCTATTGCAATTACTAAAGTAAACCTTAGTCTTTGGGACCATAACTTACCCTTTTGGAGCATCCTAGGTTAGGTACTAGGTTGTCTCTTTAACTAGTTATTAGGCTAGTGTCACCCTGTTAAGTGTTAGGTTGTCGGGTGCACTAATTGGTTTATTTTGTTAGTTCTTTGTTAGTTATCTATTTAAGTCGGTTAGATAGAGTGTAGAGTTATTTAGGGAGTTAGGCCCCATATTGAAGGACCCTTGCACACGCGTGCCCCCTAACTACCCTAACCGAATTATGTTAAGGTGGTCCCCTCCCTTGGCCTCTTTTTCACATGTCCTTGAACATGTGTTGCTTGTTATTTTCAAACTAACTATTCATGATGGTTCATTCGGAATGTGTCCTTATTGTCCCAAGGATCCTCATTATGTCCCTGGGCCCTGCTTAATCCACATGCCCATTTTAATTGTTCATGTGCTATGGTGCCTACGCTTGACACATGGATGCCTTATATCTATTATGAAAATACTATTAAACATATGATTCTAGCTTAGAGTCTTTATTGCAGGTACATTTCTTTAAAAAGCTCATTAATGTTATAAAATTGGCTAACACCCTTAAGCCAATCTTGTAATATGCCCAATATTTTGCTTATTTGGGTATTATATAGAAATTGGCTAATACCCCTTAACAATTTTTTTATACTATGCCAAATATTTTCAATATTGGCATTGGGATGCCAATGTACCCCCAAAAAACATTCTTAAAGACCTATTGGGATCTTCACTAGACATGTAACTTTTGGAGAATGTTACATTACCATCTCCTAAAAAACCTCAAGAACCAGGTCTCTGACACAAACCACGGAGGACAAGTATGGGGCCGTGTTTGGTTAACTGACCGCCAACATGAACTTGTCGATGGGAGGGTTGGTTCAATTCCATGTTTCGGTCAAGGTAAAAAGAATTAGTTAATTACTTACGGGTTAAGGGGTGGTTCATTAACTTATTTAGGTACTATATAAGAGATGAACCTCATTAAACTAACTCAACACGTCATTATTTTCAAAACCGAATTATCTCCACCTTTTGTCTACTTTCTCTCTCTATTCTAAATACCACAATTGAATACCAAGTCAGCGCTTGATTAGGGATTCAAGAATCAAGATTATCCATTATTTTTCAAGGAATCCTAAAGTATGGACGTTATTACTCTTGGGATCTGTTTCCCCAAAAGGCTCTTCAAAATTTGTTTCCAAATATGTCTTATGCTTGAGTTTTCATCCAATTTCGTGAATTGTCTTTCAAATTGATATAAAGTTAAATTACTTTGGTTTATATTGATAGAGTAAGATTTATTATTAGTTAATTGTTTTAGTTCTTAATCTTTGACCTAGTATTATGAAAGAATCCATGAATGACTCATATTCCCTAACCATAATATGAATTGGACTTGTTAATGATTAGGGATGTTGGAAGTGAATATTTTATTGTTTAATTCATTATTATATGATGATTATGATGATGAGCGAATTGATGGACGAATATTGTTCATTTGATGGTAAGATCTTGAAGAAGCTTTTAGAAGATATTGGCAAGACATTTATGATCATGAGTTCTTTACTTTAATTATGATTGTCTATTATTGATGATGATTTTCAATTGTAGTATTATTATGTTAATAGATAGGAATATGATGATATGAGGAATATTATGGCATGTTACAAATATGTTAAATTGTGAGATCTTGATAGAGGTATGATCATGCAAGGTTCAATATCATTCTTTTGGGTGCGTTATTATGATATGACTATGATGTGATGATCTCACTAATGATGGGCTGTAATGAAAGGAAGTTATCATGAAATACCTAACAATCTAATGACATGATTATACAAGAGGTTAGTCTCCTATGACCTATATTAAGATTCGATGATTAAGAAAGACTTAAAGACATTTCAAAAAGGGACTTTAGCTTAGCTTCGAGCGAACTAGATATGAGAGGTGTCCCTTCCCAAGGAGGAAAGGTAGGTTCACAATGGTTATCATAATATGGATAGTATAATTTAATTGTGCATACAGAGGGTTTCCAACACATTTCTCCTGTTTCCTTAACTACGCTGCCCCCATAGGGAACTAGCTAGTGGATCCACCTAGAATGCTATGTTCATGTTTTGGTTATACCTTGTAAAGTAGAGAACCTTCTTTTGGCGTAGAATTTCATGACATAGGATTCCATGTTTAGATCACGTGTTCTATTGTCGGTTAAGGAGATTGTTCCCAAAAGTAAAATGAATGAATGAAAGTAATAAAGTGAACGCTAACTAGGGTGACTTAAGGGGTTCAACTTAGTAAAGGCAGGGGTATGAGAATTTTACTATACATTGCAGAAGTTGACCATGAGGAAAGTCTTAGCAGGTTGTTCTTAGGTACTTATGTTATGAATTAAATACAAACATTGACTGTATATGATGTTGACCTTATAAAATGTTGAATTTATGTGATGAACATGATATTGCTCTAAGGTACTATATATGATGATGAATATGCATGATATGACATTATGTGAAGTATATATATTGTTTATGGTCGGTTGACTAGTTTACCTGATTAAGTGGGGTTATGTGATGAACATGATATTGCTCTAAGGTACTATATATGATGATGAATATGCATGATATGACATTATGTGAAGTATATATATTTTTTATGGTCGGTTGACTAGTTCACCTGATTAAGTGGGGTTATGGGGCTGCACATGATCATTGCACTTGTGTGCTTGGGAGGGGATTGTAAGTAAAGATATTATGTGCTTTGACGTTATGAACTCTATGATATGAGATATTGATATGGATTATGATAATGTTGGTTTTGTGTTGGATGTTAAAATATATGAATGTTATTATGTTGATTGACTTATATATGCCCTTGTATGTACATAAAGCCTTTTAAGAGAGACTAAGTATTGGTTTGAACAAAATGTCCATTTAAGCATTATTTCAATGGTTTTACTTACATATGTTCCATACTTAGTACATGTGGTTTGTACTAACCCATATTCTTTCCCTTTTCCCCGACAATGTAGGTTCGAGCAATTAAGGAATCAAGGTCACATTGAAGGAAGACTTGGAACTTTAACCATGTTATTGGTGAGTCATGTAGTCCGAGGATGATGTAATTTTCCAGGTTTATAAGTGTAGGTTATGTCTAAAGACAATTCTTCCTTCGTTTATCATTTGAGACTTAGCTGTAAGCCTATATGTGGCATATTGTACTAGTGTACGGGCTATGCCCAAATTCATATATTATTTGTTAGATGGTTTATATGTGATACAAGTACTAGACTATTCAATAAGAATTAGCATGTTCTTGTGTGTACACTTCATAAATGAGGAGTCTATGTAAATTTCATATATGATAAACGAGAAGTCTAATTACACTTCACTATGTAAACGTTTTAAATTTTTTCATGTTCTTGACATATGATATGTGATGATGTATGCTAAGGGCTAGTATAAGTCCTCTTCGATGACAAAGATGTTGTTACATCTAAGGGGTGGTCATGATAAACATGGCATCAAAGCATGGGGTTGAGTAATATTAGGATTGATATCTCACAAGACAACATCTACGTAGAATATTTTTCGTAGGTGCAAAGCGCGGTAAAATTATGAATGAGAGTCTATGTGATGCTTAAGAAATTCTCACCTCTTTGGTAATCTTGAAAGTCGTGTCTCAAGAAAGGTATCTATATGTATCCTTTTTCTTCTAACCTTTTTATTGTGGGTATAGTCTATGACTACTAGAAGGACAACCATAAGGAGATTTGAAGAGGATATTGATAATGCGGGAGTTCCTCCCAAAGAGAATCAAGCTCATTCTCAACACTATGCTCGATAAGGTTACCAAGCTCTCGTCAATCCTCATGTCATACGCCGAAAGTCTGAATCATAGTCGAGAGCCTAATATGAGAGTATAAGAGTTTTAACATTGTTTTAAAGTCAATTTTAATGCATATAGGTCATTTAAAACGTTTTAGAATCAAAATTTCAAGGAACGTCCATGACGTCTGGAAACTAGTTCAAAGGGTGCTAGTGTTCCTTAGCCTATTTGACTAAGTTTTAAGAGTCGGAAAATAATTAAATTTGGTGGTGAGGTGTATAGCACGTACTAGAGTTAGTTTATAGTAGAAACATCTGGGTATGACTCCTCAAGGACAAACAAAGGTCCCTTGACAAGTATCCTCATAATTTGACAAAAAACTGCCATGAGACAGTGTCCATCACATACTTCAAGCGACGAGGCATTGGTACATCGACGGGGTATCGATTCCTCTGTTGATTAATATTTATTATAATTCTTGAAGGGAGTCATTTGGAAAATCTCTGACCAAAACCACGGATATGCAGCACGAAGGGCACACTGCGCGTCGACTGACCTATGGCCCATTATTTGAGGTCTCGTAGGTAAGATCTGTGTATGTCTATGTTATTTTAATTAATTCATTTATTTAGTTAAAAGGTTTAGAGGTTAATTAGGGATTACAGGGTGGTTAATTAAGTTATTTAAATATCCATATAAACTACACTAAGCCTAAAACCTCACTTAACTCTCATAATTTCATAAAACCCAATTATTCTTCCTTCTGTCTTCTTTCTCTCTCCCAAAGAAACTCCATAAAACACCAAGCAAAGGAGGATTCTAGGGCTGCAAAGGATAAAGTTTTATCCATCAAACTTCATCAACTAGTGAGTTATGGGGATTTCTTTCAGATTTGGGATCTCTTTCACACAAAGGGTTCCTCAAAATTAATTTCAAAAGTATGAAATTTAAGTGGGTTTTCTTAAAATACGAAATTGATCTTGTGAAATTATTCGTTTATAATTCCTATTGGTTATTATGAGTAGATAAACATGTGTTATGATTCAATTGTACTACTACTTGATGAATTAACCTAATTTAGAAAGATGACCTTTACCCCTTAACCCTAGGGTTTGATCTTGAATTGAATGGTATAGTATTGATACAATTGGCTCGGTTAATGTGTGAATTACTATTCTATGTTTTTACTATGCCAATTATGAGTATATGGTGATGTATTTTAATCCAAGTATGATATTTCTTGATTAGTTGACCTAGTTTGTGAATAATATCCTGAATTTAACCTAGGTCTATAACCCTAGGCTATGAACTAGTGATGAATTGTTGTGTAGTGATTAAATTGACTTAATTATTATGTTGATTAAAATTGTGTGATAATATTACACAAAATTTTTGGTTGAATTTGACGATTAATGGTAAGCACTTGGTGATGGCATTATGAAGAAGGATTGGGTAAGTCTTGTGATCTCAATTCTTTACTTCAATTATGATGACTTGTAATTAAGTGATGATGTTGTATCGAAGTATACCTATGTTAAAATTGATAGGGTTGGTATGATGTTGAATAAAAAATGTCTTGAACTATGGATTGTGAGTTGTTGGCTAAGATGTAAATGTTATAAGGATGGTGATAACTTACCAATGTGCCTTATTATGATGTGACTATGTAAATGTTCTAACCTCACATGTATTAATTGTAATGAAAGGACAATACTTGTGCTATTCTTATTGAGATGTGATGATGATTATATATGGGATAGACCATATGACCTACATTAAGATATGATGATTAATAAAGTCATTAAAGACATTTCAAAGGGGTCTCTAGCTTAGCGCCAAGTGAACTAGAGTGAGGAGTGTCCCTTCCCACATAGGGAATGTAGGATCACTAATGTATTGATGAGATTGGAGACTATAATTCATGAATCATAAAGAGGGTACCAACTATATCTCCTAGTGCTTGAACTATGTGGCCTCCATAGGAGTACTAGCTAGTGGATCACATAGATACTATGTTCATGGTACTACCATGCAAAATAGTCCGCCTTCTTTCAGTGTAGGGTTCCATGACACCGGATTCCACATTAGCTCACGTGGTCCAAGTCGATTAAGGCAAGATGTTCCAAAATGTATAAAGTAAGTAATGAATGAACTCTAACTAGGATTTTCTAAGGGGTTCAGCTTAGTCTAAGTAGGGGTATAAGACTCTACCTATACATTACACTGGTTAGACTTGAGAGAAGTCATAGAAGGATGTTCTTATAAATGTACATGTTTATAAATGTAAATGATATCTATATGATGATCTTACATGTTAATGATACTGTATTATATTTGTTTCACTTATGAATATGTGTTTGGTATCCATTGCTAATGTATGATGTTATATACTCTTAAGGATATGCTATGTGAAGTTAGACATTGTTTATGATTCTTGTTGGGTTTGTTTGATTGATTAAGGTTATAGGGATTTTATTATTCATTGCACTAGTGGACTTAATGAAGGTTCATGAATAATGGTCTTCCTTTGGTTAGATGTTTGAACTCTTATTCATGCTTGTTGATGTTAATAATTGATGGTAGATTTCTCTTGATTATGTGCTCAATTATATTGAAATGCATGTTGACTTGATTCGACATAATATTGTTTGTCTTATAATGTACGTGGTCTTCACTTAATGAATATGTGTTGTTGATTTATATTGGTTCTTGAATATGCATAAGACTTTTCAAAGTAAATTGCACACTCTAATGAATTGTCCCTTTTTAGAATGATTTAATGTTGTTTGTGAATATGGTCTCATACTTAGACAAGTGATGTGCTAAACCAATTTTCTCCCTTTTTCTCTAACATTTTAGGTCAGGTCGTTAAAGGTGTTGTGAAGACTTCTGAAGGAAGACTTTGATTCTCATTCTCCAAGTTGAGTAGGTCGTCACAACTTCGAGGGCAATGCCACTTTCTAGCATTTGATGTTCACTAGTCTTAAATACACTATGTTCATTTCCTTTCATTTGAGTACTAAAAATTGTATAGCCTATATGTGGGCTTTATTGTATAGATGTATGATTTATGCCCAAATGTTATACTCTTGTATATATTGTTATGAGGTGAGGCATCCATTTGAAGACTATATTATATCTTATAGATATTTATGTGAAACAAATGTTGAAGACTATGTAATTTTCTTATATGAAGGGTGTAGGTGTACTCGATCTGACTATATTATGTGTATGCGTGAGGTCTATGTAAACCTCACAATAGATAGAAGAAAAGTTTTAAATTTTCCACATTTTTAACCTATGAATATAATGATATAAGCTAATAGGATAATCTTAGTCCTCGTTAAGGATGACGACACTGGTTCCATTTAGAGGGCGGTCCCCGAATGTGACAAACTTGGTATTAGAGCATGAAGTTTAATATATTTAGGGTCGATGTCTCACTTAACCACGTCTATGTAGATTCTTACCTTTAATTATGAAGAGCGCCACACTTATGAATAGTAAGCTATATGATGCTTATGTAATTATCCTTTTCTTGTAAATCCAATATATTTCCTTGAGAGTCTTGACTAGATGTTCCCTTAGCATATAATCCTCTTATTGTGATTTAGGCAATGAATACTCGCAGAACATTCGCTCGAAGACTTTTTGAAGAAATAGCCAATGCTGGAGTTCCTTCTCGAGGTAACGAAGTCCCTCCCCTTGAAGACGTTGCTAATGATGATCAAGCTCTGGTCAATCCTTCACCTTTGACTGATGAGGACATAAGTAGAACCTTTATCCAAATGGTACAAGCCATTACTAATCATGCACAAGCTGGCACTATTTAATTTCAAGCCATGACGACCCAAGATATTCGGGAGGTTGTACCCTAAGGAAACCAACATGTTGGCACCATGGCCTCCCGTTGGATAGATTTCCCAAGGTTGAATCCCCGTACTTTTGATGGGTCCAATGTTGAGGAAGACCACCAGAGTTCATTGATGAAATCTACAAGATTCTCTATGCTATGGGGTTGAATACTAGTGAGAACGTAGAGTTAGCTACTTACCAACTCAATGATGTGGCCCAAATATGGTACGTCCAATGGAGAGCCAATAGGCCCTTAAGGGGTGGCCCACAAACATGGAAGATTTCCAAGAAGAATTTGATTGATAGGTTCTTTCCTCCGGAGAAGGGGGAAGCAAAAGTGGAAGAATTCATCAACCTTCGTCAAGGAGATAAGAGTGTGCTTGACTACGCTTTGAAATTTACTAAATTCTCAAAGTATGATTCTTCATTGGTTTCCGACCCTAGGGAAAATAAGCCTCTTTGTGACGGTAGTGTCGAATGACTTGATGAAGAATGTCATTCGGCTATGCTACATTATAGTATGAAAATTTCTCGTCTCACGGTTCATGCTCAACAAGTGGAAGAGACAAGGGTCAAGAGGAAGAGTAGGGATGCCAAGAGGTCATGATCTTTTGATGGTGGTTCTTAAGAAGTAGGATTTATATTCAAGACCAGACTAGGTTCAATAAGAGGTTTTCTATTCAAGTTCCTTCAAAATTTTCCAAGGCTCGTGATGATAGGGCGTCTAACCCTAATGTAAACCGCAAAATGAGCTAGGGTGTCTAGATCCTAATATGTTTTTATTAAGGTTGTAAGTTCCTAAAATGACTTTTAATATAGTTTAGAGTCAGTGTGTAAAGTCTTAAGTTATTTGGAAGTCGAACGTCAAGGAACGAATAAAACGTTTGACAACTAGTAACCTATGTGTCTCATGTGTCCATGCGTGTTTATATAAAGTATTATAAGAGTTTAAGAAGTCCTAGAATGATTTATAACTATTTTTAGATATGTATATGGATTTTATAGAATCTTGGAGTTCAAACGACCAAGAACGTCCAAGGCATTCGGAAGATAGCCATTAAGACGCTCAACGTGTCTTGATGGGGCCTAGACTCTTATGACGAGTTGCGAGAATGTTTTTTTGGTGAAAATCATGTGGAAGTTCAAAAACATGTTAAGGGTTGTATTTAATCTGGAAACGTGCTAGTATGACTTCTAAAGCGCCATGCAATAGCCCCCACAAGAAGGACCCAAGGCTGGTCGAGACACTGCCTTGGCAATGTCAATCGACGGACCAAACGATGGCCAGTTTGTCAACCAATGGCCCATAGGTGAGGTCTCGTCGATGTATACTTATATTCTGAATGTATCAACCCAAAAATTGCCCAAGGACTAATTGACGGAGGACAATGGACGAACAGTAGACTGACCTACAGCCAGTCGATGGGTCCGTCGATTGTGACCCGTAAGTTGCTTTCTTGCGTCTGTTATATTAAAGGGGTGAATGGGAAATTCATACGACTTCATAAACTCACTATAATAGGTTTAATATATATTTTTGGGTGTATTTAAGTGATCAAACACGTGAAGAACCTATTTCAAATCCTTTCCCACGAAATTGAAATTTCCCTCCAAAATATCTCCCCAGAAACCACCATTGTTTGTGAAGATCCACAAAATCTTGGATCTTGGATTTACATGGATGAATCAAGAAGTTTTAGAGGTTTTAAAGTAGAAAAAGGTGTGGTGATCCTTAAAATCCAAGTCACCTTTGACTTGGGAAGTTCTTCTCAAAGTTTTCAAAGAAGATTTTATGATCAATCTTCAATCTTTCAATCTGGCATGGTTCTTTCTAAAAATGTTTTAAATGGTTAAATCATGATGAATTGATGTTAATATAATTGTTTGAACATGATTTTACTCCGATTGCATGATGAACCCATTTTCCTTCCTAAATCAATTTAGCCCTTGCATGTGCATTGTGATCATGACTTGCTATCGATTGAATTATGAGTTTCTTACGTTGAATTGTCTATATATACTGTAATCTACGTTAATTGATTATGTTTTGATGATGAACGATCCACGAGGATCAATGTATGAAGATTTGAGTATGAATAGCCTATGTTTCTAAGTGTTACATTGAATTTCGATTAGAGTAATTGTGTATGATTTCTATTATGCAAAGCATCATTGTAGCTACTGCCTTTTGTAGGTATTATGGATGAATTGTGGGTGTAAATACTTGATGATAAAATTAAATTAAGTCTTACATGAATTGATCTAGATTTTATAGTCTAGGAGTTGATAATGCTATGTAGGTAATGTGATCTATATTCTAAGATGAATAAAGTATGAATAAGACTTGATTTCCTATCTTTTTAGCTATGGCCTAGCATGTAATTTATTGCTAAAATATGATTGATGAGTAATACTTTTGGAAAATTAGTAAAATGGCCTATTCTCTCGACTCTAAATTGAATTAATAGTTAATGACTACTATAGTATCTTGATCTTATATGGATTTAAGCATGATTTCAATATAATTAAGTGTAAATTAAGATAATGCCTTAGATTTATATTATTGATTAAATATGATCTACAATCCATGCAAGTGAAATTGGTTGATGGTCTATGTCCTTCTACCCTCTAGTATGTTAATGTATTGTACTAGTTGTAATATAACCTTGTGGTAGCTTATGATTAACTTCATGTACGATTATGGTAGCTTAATATAATTTCCAATACTTGAATTATTGATGAAAGAGTATTAATGGTCAATGATGACTAAAGGCTTAAAGGATTGGTAAGAATTGCTCTACTCTTCTACTCCTCAACATCTTTATAGTAATGTTGATCAATCCTTGTATGAAATTGTGTGGTATGGTCCACTTATGGTGACGGTGTACTTTATTGTCATTATATATGTGTTTACCATGGCCTTAAAGGCAAATGGATGAATATATGATTGAGTGATTATGATGATCACCATATGTGTCTTGTGTCTAGTATTCTATCATGGTTGTGAATCTAGAATATGTTACAATTGTTATGAGAATATGAATGATTATGCTAATATCATGTGTAGGTGCTGCAATTAATGAAGTTTTAATGATTGATGATCCATACCCATGTACCCTTATATTAATGGGTAAATAACAAAGGTTAGGAGTCTTAATTATAATCTCTAGATTGTCTTGCCTCCAATGCTATTGTGGGTGTTGTGTGGTTTATGCTTGAAGGTATTTGGACCTAAGAGGTGGACACCTCATTATTTATTGATAGCCATTATTGATCATATTGACAAATTTACACACACTTTATGTAACGACCTGTTTAGTCGTTTTGAGCAGCAGATTTTATTTCTGGAAAACTGGCTGAAACCACGGACCCCACGACGGACCGTCACAGGCACGACGGACGTCGAGGGTGTCTCGTTTCAATATACTTAGAAATTCTGAAATTGGGTACTGAAAATCGACTCTCTAAACTTCGTAACGGAAATGCAGAGGACGGACTGTCACAGGTGTGACGGACCGTCACAGACTCCTTAGTGAAAAAATGGAGTCTGGTCCTTGCGACGAGCTTTGTTACGGACCGTCGCAGGCACGACGCCCGCCTCACAGGTATCGTAATCCCAGTTGGAGTCGGATTCTGGTTAAGTTTTAAGGGACGTTTTGGACTATTCTTTCCTTAATTATAGATTTCGTGGGTTTATATTAATAACTCAAATTCTTGAGGGATAAAAGAGGTAACTTTGGGTTAATAGTGTGGGTATTATTGCCATCCTTTACACTTAATTATATGTTAATTAGGGTAAAAGAAAGAGGGTTTGAATAAAAGAAAACAGAAAGAACAAGAGAGAAAGAGAGGAGTCGATCGAATTGGGAGAGGAGAACGAGAAGCAGAACAAGGCTTTGGGAAAATTCTTGCTTGATCACTAGTCTTCGGTGGAGGTAGGTTATGGTTTTTACGATATTCGTAGTAAACTCTTAATAGCGAATGATATGTATTGATAGTATTGTAAACTCCTCTATATGCTTAATGTATGCTTGCATGAATATGTGATTATGTAATTGTGAATAAATAAGCATGATGAAGCTATGAATCCCAAATCTTGAAAAGAAACCCTAATCTACTTTGTTAATGATGATGGCCTTGGTATAAAAGAAGGCTTGATGACGAAAGTGGTGAGATTAGGGGATCGGGTGCCACGTTCCGGTACCAGGATAGAAATAGAGGATCGGGTGGCCACGTTTCGGTACCTGGATAGAAATAGAGGATCGGGTGCCACGTTCCGGTACCAGGATAGAATGAGGATCGGAGTGTCACGTTCCGACACCAGGATAGTATATGGATCGGGTGCCACGTTCCGTACCAGGATAGAATGAGGATCGGAGTGTCACGTTCCGACACCAGGATAGTATATGGATCGGGTGCCACGTTCCGGTACCAGGATAGTATTGAGGATCGGAGTGCCACGTTCCGGCACCAGGATAGTATGAGGAGCGGAGTGTCACGTACCGACACGAGGGGAATAAAGATAATGAATCTTGAAATATGTTAATGATATACTCATCTAATGAACCCAATTCCCAATGAATATGGTATTGAGGCTTGAGTCCTCATGTGTGAATTTAGTGGAAATTGTTAATGATATAGTATTTGTTGTGCTCCATGTTAAGCATCATAGTTGATTTTATAATATACTTGATTATATATTATCTTCTATTTTGAGTTGGCCGATGATATCTACTCAGTACTTGTGGTTGTACTGACCCCCTACTTTTATGTTTTCTTTTTTTATTTTTTGAATGCAGCAAACGTTCCGTCAACTTCAACTCAGCAATAAATCAAGCCATTCTTCGTCACACCGGATCTTCAGGGTGAGCTAACGCTTCTAGCTTGGATGGATCTTCTTCTTCAAGTCTTGATGCCTTGAACTTCCGGCATGGACTAGCGTTTATGTATTTTTAGCTTCTTAGACATTCCTAGTTTAGTAATTTGAGATAGATGTTCTTGTGATGATGACTTCCAGATTTTGGGGATAATAATAATAGTTTTGAATTGTTTTTATTAATGAGTTTAAGTCTTCCGCATTATTTTCTGTTGTTATATATTGAAATGTTAAGGTTTATATGGGTTGGTTCGCTCACATAGGAGGGTAAATGTGGGTGCCAGTCGCGGCCCCGTTTTGGGTCGTGACAAACTTGGTATCAGAGCATTAGGTTCGTTGGTCTCATCACACAAGAACAGGTCTAGTAGAGTCTTAAGGAACAGTAGGGGGACGCCTTTACTTTTCCTTGAGAGGCTATAAGACTTTAGGAAAATTTCACTCTTCATTCTTTCTTTCGTGCTACTACTTGAGTCCAATTGGTATCTAGGCGATACGAATTGGTATCTGACCATCTTCACTCTATTTCGCAGATGGTTAGAACTAGAGCAACGATGGCGCCAACAACGACACCGGCAAGACAAGAAACAACTGAGCCAGCCACTGGGGCTGTGGCTCGAGGGAGAACAGCAGCAAGGGGCCGTTGTAGAGGTTGTGGGAGGACGTCCTCTAGAGGAAGAGGACGAGCACCGAGCCCATCTGGTACTAGGGCGGTGACTCCTCCACTGACTGAGGAATTGATAAGAGAGGGTGAGGAAGGGGAGAGTGAACAAGTGCAAAATGAGGAATTGTCACCCCAACCTACCCCAGAAATGATCAATCAGGTTCTTGCTTATCTTAGCGGGTTATCTGATCAGGGTCAGGCACCTCCAGTGGTTTCTGCACCAACACCTCCGGTTTCAGAGATACGACATGCGGCTACTATGGCTCCCCGCATGGATGCCTCATTGGAAATAGGCACATTTCCACGTCTGACTACTGGGCCTATAATGACAAATGATCAGCATGAACTTTTCAGTAAGTTCTTGAAATTGAAACCTCCAGTCTTTAAGGGTGCAGAATCAGAGGATGCCTACGATTTTCTGGTTGATTGTCATGAGCTACTACACAAGATGGGTATAGTGGAGCGGTTCGGTGTTGAGTTCGTGAGCTATCAGTTTCAAGGGAACGCCAAAATGTGGTGGCGGTCACATGTAGAGTGTCAACCAACAGAGACACCCCCTATGACTTGGGAATCATTCTCTAGCTTGTTTATGGAGAAGTATATCCCAAGGACTTTGAGAGATAGAAAAAGGGATGAGTTCTTGAGTCTTGAGCAAGGAAGGATGACGGTTAATTCATATGAGGCTAAATTCCGCGCATTATCTAGGTATGCCACCCAACTTTGTTTCTGTCCACAAGGACGGATTCTCCGTTTTGTGAAGGGGTTGAGGTCAGAATTGCGGATTTCGGCCTTACAGGTAGCGGCTACGGCAAAATCCTTCCAAGTGGTGGTAGACTTTGTGATAGAGGTGGAAGGAGTGAAGCCAGACGACTTCACCACGACAACGACAGCGAAAAGGTTTCGAAAGGGAGGTGAGTTCAATGGTTCGTATACTAGAGGCCAGAGTTCTGGAGGCTACTCAGTTCGACCAATTCAGTCTTCACTACAGACTGTAGTTGGGTGTCCACCTCAAACCGGCCAACACTTCTCTGAGAGACCTGTGCATGAACCCCGAGAGTGCTATGGATGTGGGGAGATTGGACATTATAGATATTGTCCAAAACAGAGTTATCGGCCCCCAATAGCTAGAGGTAAGGTGGTTATGGAAGAGGCCGTCATTCTGGAGGACGCGGTAGTCGAGTAATGGTGGTCACCAAAACGGCCGAGGTGATGGGCAAACTGGAGCCACTACTACGCAACATGGTAGGGGCAACGGATAGACAAATAATGGGGCCCATTGTTACGCTTTTCCTGGGAGATCTGAAGCGGAGGCATCAGATGCTGTCATCACATGTAACCTTTTGATTTGTGATTGCATTGCTTCCGTATTGTTTGATCTTGGATCCACATTTTCTTATGTATCTTCCTCATTTGCTAATGGTCTAAATTACATTGTGAATTACTTGACACGCCTATTCATGTTTCTACTCACTCCGTGGGTGAGTCTGTGATAGTTAAAAAGGTTATAGGTCTTGTTTGGTGGATTTTGTGGGGAGAAACACTTATGTAGATTTGGTTATTTTAGAAATGGGTGACTTTGATGTAATTCTGGTATGACTTGGCTTTCTCCGAATTTTGCGATTTTGGATTGTAATGCTAAAACTGTGACTTAGCCAAGCCTGGGGCAGAGCCGTTAGTGTGGGAGGCGACTACACTTCCAATCCGGTTCGTATCGTGTCCTTTCTTTGTGCTCGGAAGATGGTAGTAAGGGTTGTTTAGCTTTCTTGCACATCTTAGGGATGACACTACCCAAGTACCCTCAATTGAATCGGTTGCGGTAGCTCGAGAATTTTTGGATGTGTTCCCTACAGATCTTCCTGGTATGCCACCGGATAGAGATATTGACTTCTGTATTGATCTTGAAGCGGGTACTCGCCCCATTTCTATACCCCCTTATAGAATGGCTCCCGCTGAATTAAGAGAATTAAAGGCTCAACTTCAAGAGTTGTTGAGCAAAGGCTTCATTAGACCAAGCGCATCTCCTTGGGGTGCTCCGGTTTTGTTTGTGAAGAAGAAGGATGGGAGTTTTCGGATGTGCATAGACTACCGGCAGTTGAACAAGGTAACGATTAAGAACAAGTATCCTCTTCCTCTCATTGATGACTTGTTCGATCAATTACAAGGTGCTTGTGTCTTCTCTAAGATTGAATTGAGATCCGGTTATCATCAATTGAAAATACGGGCAGCGGATGTGCCAAAGACTGCTTTTCAAACAAGGTATGGACATTATGAATTCGTAGTGATGTCTTTTGGTCTTACAAATGCCCCCGCTGCTTTCATGAGCTTGATGAATGGGATTTTCAAGCCATATTTGGACCTCTTTGTGATCGTGTTTATTGATGATATACTGATATACTCCAAGAGTAAGAAGGAACATGAGGAGCATTTGAGAATGGTGTTAGAGTTGTTAATGAAGAAAAAGCTTTATGCGAAGTTCTCTAAGTGTGAATTTTGGCTAGATGCAGTGTCCTTCTTGGGGCACGTGGTTTCTAAGGATGGAGTAATGGTGGATCCATCTATGATTGAGACGGTGAAAAATTGGTAAGACCTACTAATGTGACAGAAATAAGGAGTTTTGTGGGGTTAGCTAGTTACTACCGCCGATTCGTCAAGGGATTCTCTTCTATTGCTTCCAATTGACGAACTTGACTAAGCAGAATGTTCCATTGTATGGTCGGACGAATGTGAGGAAAGCTTTCAGAAACTCAAGACTTTTGTTGACTACGCGCACCTATCCTTACCTTGCCAGTAGAGGGTAAAAACTTCATTGTTTATTGTGATGCATCCTATTCGGGTTTGGGTGCAGTGCTAATGCAAAAAAAAGTGTGATTGCTTATGCTTCAAGACAATTGAAAGTGCATGAACGCAACTATCCAACTCATGACTTGGAGTTGGCCGCGGTAGTATTTGCACTAAAGCAATGGAGACACTATTTATATGGGGTTAAGTGTGAAGTATACACGGATCATCGTAGCCTAGAGTATGTCTTTACTCAGAAAGATTTGAACTTGAGACAGAGGAGATGGATGGAACTACTAAAGGACTACGACATCACTATTTTGTGTCATCCGGGGAAGGCGAATGTTGTGGCAGATGCTTTGAGTAGAAAGGCGGGAAGCATGGGAAGTCTAGCTCATTTGCAAGCTTCTAGACGCCCATTGGCTAGAGAAGTGCAGATTTTGGCTAACGACTTGATGAGGTTAGAAGTAAATGAGAAGGGAGGATTGTTGGCTAGTGTGGAGTCAAGATCTTCTTTTCTTGACAAGATTAAGGGAAAACAGTTTGATGATGAGAAATTAAGGCAAATCCGAGATAAGGTATTGCGAGGAGAGGCTAGGAGCGACAATCGATGAGGAAGGTGTTTTGAGAATCAAGGAAGGGTATGTGTACCCCGAGTTGATGATTTGATCAACACTATTCTGGCAGAGTCTCATAGTTCAAGGTATTCGATACATCCGGGTGCGACCAAGATGTATCGTGACCTAAAGCAACACTTTTGGTGGAGTAGAATGAAGCGCGATATTGTTGACTTTATTGCTAAATGTCCAAACTGTCAACAAGTAAATATGAACACCAAAGGCCGGAGGAAGGAACATACAGAGAATGCCCATTCCTTAATGGAAGTGGGAGAGAATTGCAATGGACTTCGTGGTTGGCCTTCCAAAGACATTGAGTAAGTTTGATTCCATTTGGGTGATTGTTGATAGGTTATTAATAAGTCTGCTCATTTCATTCCGGTCAGGTGACTTACAATGCCGAGAAGTTAGCCAAGATCTATATCTCAGAAATCGTCCGATTGCATGGGGTTCCACTATCCATCATATCAGATAGAGGTACACAGTTCACCTCTAAGTTTTGGAAAACATTGCATGCGGAATTGGGTACTAGGTTGGACCTTAGTACTACGTTCCATCCTCAGATCGATGGTCAGTCTGAGCGGACGATTCAAGTGTTGGAAGATATGCTTCGTGCATGTGTGATAGAATTTGGTGGTCATTGGGATAGCTTCTTACCCTTGGCGGAGTTTTCATACAATAATAGCTATCACTCAAGCATTGATATGGCTCCATTTGAAGCATTGTATGGTAGGAGATGTAGGTCTCCCATTGGGTTGTTTGATGCATTCGAGGTTAGACCTTGGGGTACTGATCTTTTGAGGGATTCATTAGAAAAGGTGAAAGCTATTCAAGAAAAGCTTTTAGCGGCTCAAGGTAGACAAAAGGAATATGCGGATCGAAAGGTTAGAGACTTAGAGTTCATGGAGGGTGAACAAGTCTTGTTGAAAGTCTCGCCAATGAAAGGGGTGATGCGGTTTGGTAAAAGAGGCAAGTTAAGTCCAAGGTATATTGGACAATTTGAGGTACTAAAGCGAGTAGGGGAGGTGACTTATGAGTTAGCCTTGCCTCCAGGGCTGTCCGGAGTGCATCCGGTATGTCATGTGTCGATGTTGAAGAAATACCATGGGGATGGAAATTACATCATCCGTTGGGATTCAGTGTTGCTCGATGAGAACTTGTCTTATGAGGAGGAGCCTGTTGCTATTTTAGATAGAGAAGTTCGCAAGTTGAGGTCAAGGGCGATTGCATCCATCAAGGTGCAATGGAAGAATCGACCGATTGAAGAAGCCACTTGGGAGAAGGAGGCAGATATGCAAGAAAGATATCCACATCTGTTTAAGGATTAAGGTATTCCTTCTCGCCCTTGTTTTCCTTCTTGTGATCGTTCGGGACGAACGATGGGTAAATTGGTATCTATTGTAAAGACCTGTTTAGTCGTTTTGAGCAGCAATTTTTATTTCTGGAAAACTGGCTGAAACCACGGACCCCACGACGGACCGTCACAGGCCGACGGACCGTCGAGGGTGTTCGTTTCAATATACTTAGAAATTCTGAAACTGGGTACTGAAAATCGACTCTCTGAACTTCGTAACGGAATGGCAGGACGGACCGTCACAGTGTGACGGACCGTCACAGACTCCTTAGTGAAAAATGGAGTCTTGTCCTTGCGACGAGCTTTGTGACGGACAGTCGCAGGCACGACGGCCGTCACAGGTAGCGTAATCCCAGTTGGAGTCAGATTTCTGGTTAAGTTTTAAGGGACGTTTTGGACTATTCTTTCCTTAATTACAGA
>JAKWIY010000802.1:0-30074 GCA_027704805.1 Solanum corneliomulleri
CATGTTAATACGATAATTGAATCAGATAATGCAGATTTTTTTAAAATATTTATCCGTATAAAACTGAAGTGAGTCAACAAGTGAAAGACCTAAACGACTACGAGAAGAATCAATGAAAATATTATAACTAGTGAGGAACCTAGGCGAAGTACTCGACGACAAAAAATTGTTTCTTTTTTCGGACGAGATTTTGTAGCACTATTGCTTGAAAATGATCCTCAAACATTTAAAGCAGCTACGACTTCGTCAAAGTCAACTTATTGGAAAGAAGCAGCCAATAGTGAGATTGAATCAATTTTAAGCAATCACACTTGGGAACTGACTGATCTTCCTCCAGGAAATAAACCTTAAGGATCAAAGTGGATCTTTAAAAGGAAAATGAACCTGATGGGACTATTGACAAATATAAGGCTAGACTGGTAGTCAATGGGTACAGACATAAGGAAGGTCTAGACTACTTTGACACATACTCTCCAGTAACAAGGATAACATCAATTAGGATGTTAAAAGCACTAGCAGCAGTGCATGATCTTAAAATCCACCAAATGGATGTAAAGACAGTCTTCTTAAATGGAGAAATAGAGGAAGAAATTTACATGGAACAACCTTAAGGGTTTATAGTTCCTGGTAAAGAAAAGAAAGTGTGCAGACTTGTGAAGTCACTTTATGGACTCAAGCAAGCACCCAAACAATGGCATGCTAAATTTGATCAAATAATGTTGGCAAATGGATTCAAGATTAACGAATGTGATAAATGTGTTTACATTAAAAACTTTATGAATCATGAATTCATTGTTTGTTTGTATGTTGATGACATGTTAATAATTAGTAAAGAAATTGATGATATAAATGTTACTAAGTGCATGTTGTCCAGCAAGTTCGATATCAAAGACTTAGGAGTTGCTGATTTGATCGTAGGTGTGCGGATTATCAAAACTCCCCAGGAAAAGCATTATCTCAATCTCATTATATTGAAAAAGTATTGAATAAGTTCAATTACTTGAATTTCAATGTAGTCAAAACTCCAATTGAGTTAAGTTTTACATTTAAAAAGAATGAAGGTCAAAGTGACTCTCAATTGGAATATGCCAGAGTGTTGGAAAGTTTGATGTATATTATGAATTGCACGCGACAAGATATAGCATGTGTTATTAGTAAATTGAGTCGGTACACTAGTAATCCGAATCAAACTCACTGGATGGCTATGAACGTGTGTTGGGTTATCTAAAATGGACACACATTATGTTTTGCATTATAATAAATATCCTGCTGTAATTGAAGGATATAGTGATGCAAATTGGATCACCGGGTCAAATGATGTAAAATCCACGAGTGGTTATGTATTCATACTTGGTGGAGGAGCTGTCTCTGGGAAATCTTCTAAACAGACATGTATTGCTCACTCCACAATGGAATCTGAATTCATTACTTTGGATAAGGCTAGTGAAGAAAGAGAATGGCTCCGGAATTTCCTAGAAGATATTCCATTCTGGCCAAAACCTGTTGGACCAATTTGCATAAATTGCAATAGTCAAGCAGCAATAGGTAGGGCTGGGAGCGTTATGTACAACGGGAAGTTTCGTCATATACGACGTACACATAACATCGTAAGACAACTATTACAATTGACTATGTAAAGTCAAGCGATAATGTCTCAGATCCACTAACGAAAAGCCTAGTGAGAGAGGCAGTTGAAAGATCATCTAAGGGAATGGGTTTACAACTTAGCACAAGTCAGCATGACGGTAACTCTATCAAGCAGACTGGAGATCCCAAGAGCTATATTCAAGGAGAAAAACAAAGTTGTGACTGACGGTTCGACATTGTCAATTAACTCAATCCATTCTCATTATGAAGACAATGTTCAGGAAAATATTAGGACTTTAAGGCTTGTTAATGAGGTAATAAAGCTTAAAGTTTTTAATGATTTGCTAAGTTTGGTAGATTTGACCAAATAGTGTATCTACGAGATGACACAGTTAGAAATCACCTATGTGAGTTTGAAGTGGAAGCCACTTCAAAGAGAATTTTATGTCAAAAGCCTATTCTCTATACACTCATGAAACCAGGAGTTTTTCATGGCTGAAACGAACACAACCGTAAGAATCATAAACAGTAAAGGGTTAATTGTGTGACATATGGTTGTCTAGGTATACACCAAAGTTCAACGGTTCAAAGATATCACATCTACTGATTGACCGAGTATATCCGACATATGTTCACTACGGAAAGTCCAAGGGGAAACCTACTTATCCAGATGCAATTAATCCTTGCTTGTAAAGTACACAATTGTCCGTGCATTCCTATGTTATAACTATTCCCCATCAATGTGGAGGATTGTTGGGTATGTAGCAAGAATTAATGGTAAATAGAGGGAAGGAGAGGAATTTAAAATGTTTAGAACTTGAAAGGTTGGAAACTTGAAAAGTCCTCTAATGCTTTAAAGAAAAGGGCAATGGTCCCTCATCGGAAATGGAAATGAAAATAAAATAGTTTAAATAAATGAACACTCCTATTAATTGTTAAAAGGTTTGGAAAGAGGGACTCCCCTCGCACCGCCTTCGTCCTCGCTCGCTCGCTTCGGCTTCGCTTTGGCTTTGGCTTTGGCAAACGATCGATCGAGAGATAATTTTTTGGACAAATCTATTTTAATTATTTATTTCATAATTAAATGGCCAAAAATTATATTCAATTAATTAGTTGATACAGCAGTTAAACGAAATATTTTCAACTTTTTAGTTAACCCGACCCGACTCGGATCGTGTGACCCGTTTTTAAATTCCATTATATTTAAAAATTCCCGCCGTGACTGTTCTGAAAGGTTGCAACTTTCAAGAACAGTCAATACCATTTGAAAGTTTGCAACCTTTCATTAATGGTCGTGTCAATTCTGAAAGGGTTGCAACCTTTCATAATATATTCTTCTAGCCAATAAATACCATTCAGTCTTAAGAGTATTCCTACGAATTTTCTGATCGTCCTTCTTCTTAAAAACACACATTTCTTCGTGCACTTTCCTGCTGTGGATTGATTCGTTGACAGTAGAGTTTTTTGTATCTATACTCTACTGATTAAGATCATTTTACCCTGGGAGGTTATATTCCAAATCAAACCTCGGATACTAGAGGGGAATAATTTCCTTAAGGGGACACTGTGAATTCAGTGGACTTGATATTCTTTCTGAATTATTAAAAAGAGTATTCCAGATTCTGGTAAGTTTTTACAGATTCAATTATTTTTTACAAATAAATTTTTGTTCATCTTACTTATTGGTTCTAAAAATCTCAATAACTTCGTGTTTCTGAATGATTTATTACAACCAGTAATTTCTGATTTTAATAACACAAATTGACAAAAATCTTAAGGAAATTATTACAAGTTTGATAACAAATAGTTAAAGATTTGATGTTGTACACCTCATAAAGTAGTCATAAAAGGTATGAACATTTGAGTTCTATATCAATATATGTTCCATATTAGTTGAGCTCCTCATAAGACACTTGTTGATTTTGAGGTTCCCAGGCTTTGTTAAGTCCTCATGATTTGAGGGTGAAATTTATTTGTGATTAGTTCTTCTATTGTATTCCCAGTTTTGGACATGATGTGGGCTAGGCCTAATTTCATTCTATTGCATTAGATGGCTATTGAGATAAAGTGCTTAAGACTTAGGTTTTTCCTTATTAAACTATTAGACTTGAAATGTTGTTTTACTTCTATTGTTCATTTTTTTTGCATGTTATGATTGCTAAGTGGACTGATTTGGGTCCCTCAGGTTCCTATAAGCAAAGTTACATCTAACTGGTACTCCTGGGTTGTGATAAAAAGCGAACTACTTGAACAGCCAATTGTCTTAAAAGGCACTTAAAAAATCAACTATCTCAAAAATCATTTGTCTTAAAAATCAACCATCAAAAAGTAATTATCTAAAAAAACCAACTGTCTTAATAATCAACCACAAAAAATTAATTATCTGAAAACTCAACTTTCTTAATAATTAACCAGCAAAAACCAACCGTTTCAAAAACGAATTCTCTAAAAACCCACTTAAACATCCAATTGTCTTTAAAAAAAATAACCAATAATTACAAGACTTAGTCATCAACAGTGATCTGCTTATCAATTACCATCAAGTCCACTGAATTTTGATTACTGTCTCATTGTCCCTCTACTGCCAAGCCTTCTTTTACATTCTCTTCCAGCTTCTCCTATTCTTTTTCTTTTTCTTTCTTCTCTTCCAACTTCTCCTTTTATCATTCTTCTTATTTATTCTCTTCAATCTTATCCTCCTCATATTCTTCTTGTTTATTCTCTTACATCTTATTTTCTTTTTCTACTTTGTTCTCTTTTATTTTCTCCTTTATTTTTCTTGTTCTTTTTCTGCCATCTTCTCCTCCACTTGTTCTTTCTCTCCTTTATTTACCCCCTCTACAACTTCATTAACTTCTTATAAAAATTATTCATCAACTGCAACAAGATTTGTATCGACTATTGTCAATGGAAGTATTTTATCAACATCAACTGCAACACCATCGTCATCGATTGTTAGTGTTGTATAGTGTTCATCAACTGCTGCAAGATCAGTGTATTAACATTCTTACAAATAAATTATTTTACAAAAAGACATAAATTATGTATATTTATTTTTCTTCTTCTTTTGAGTTCTCCTAAATTTCTCATCTTTTATAAAGCAACAACTTTTATCATTGATTGTTCAAGGGATACAACACGCTCACACATATTAACATTTCTTCAATTACACGGTATACTTTTCTTTCCACTTGAAACATAATTACAACGTGGGTTGAAATTATTATTACCCAATATTTCATCCTCCTCGTTCTCTACTACTGAAGTGAGGACAATTATACCTTTCTAATTGGCTTTTAAGGCATCAATGATTGTGCCCTTCACTTCGTCCGTATATGAATTTAATGTGGACACATATATGAGTGCACAATGTACAAATATTTCTAGATAATATTAAATAAATTTATATCTTTGTATGTAAAAGGATCAAATTTGATCATATTATAGCTCTATATCGTGTGCACTCTAAGTAGCATGGGAATGGTAAAAGGAGAATCCAAGGACTTCTTTGCATACTTACCAAGATCACGAAAAACTTCATACATCCAAGCAACCATTTAATAAATGACAAATAAATAAATAGAGACTAGAAAGCTATGGTGGGTGTTTTATATATATAATATATATATATATTATATATATATATATATATATATATATATATATATTATATATTATATATTATAGTCCTTAGAAACCATATTTTTTTGCTTCAGGCATCATAGACATGAGCTCATAGAAAAGAGATCCCATGAGTCTAGATTCTCTTCGAAGAGTCACATCCGGTACATGTAGTGGGGCTGCATCAGGTTCACCAAGAAAGCAGTTACACCCATCCAGAGGGGCCACTTGAGATAGGATTAACTGTCACAATAATAGATTATGATATACAAAACTTGTCACAACATATTTAGAGCACATTATAGATATGTCAAAGCTTATAATCCAAATTGATCATATAAGTGTTATGTATATTATATATAGCTAGAGGGGGAGTAAAAAGTAGTGTCCTAAATGATGAATATTTATTCTTTTACCTTTCTCTCAGACAACATTTGAGATTGGTAATATTTTGTATTCCTCAGCATTGAGGGCTACGAAGGTTACCTCCAAAAAGTCGTTAGAAGAAAAATAAATATCAGAGATTCTTATAATGCTCCTATTAATACACTACTTGAATCTCTTCATCTATATCCCGGTTCTTTTCTTTTCATATGGTCCACCAAGTACATGTTGGAATTGATCGATCTGCACTATCTTTTTGACTTTTCATGTCTCTCCTTCTAATCCAACAACTTAATAGATTTATTATTTGTTCTGGCATGGTCCATCAAATGTTCCCATGGAACCCACTTATCAGTTTTTAGAGCTCCACCGCCTCACCAATTTCCTAGTCATTAAGAAGTCTTGAAGAATAGGTTCCACCTCGTAATGACCTGTTTCCGTCATTATGAAAAATCTAATAGGGAAGGAATTTGGGCAAAAAAACTTCTGAGAAGTAACTTGGAAATTTCTAGCCTAGGCTAGAATTGGACAAAATTTGAGTCAGGTGAGGTCTAGGGTAATTCGGTAATGGATGGGGGATTTAATTATAAGTTTGATCACGTGTGGGATAGTCAAGATGTTAAATAGATCGTATGGTTTAACAGAATCGAATTTGGGCAAGTAGAGCACCTGAAACTAATCTTGGTGTGAAAGGTAGTTTTAGAACAACCAGGTTTGAAGGTGTGTTCTAAAATGGGAGCTTGGAACTCAAATTCTTAGTTTCTATATTTGTGCAAGCCGCTGGATGACGGTTATTTACACCAGGGAGGGGACATTGTGGTGAGATGGGTCCCGCAATGGTGGGACAGCCGCGACCTAAATCGTGGAAAAATCATAAAATTGCTATTTTCAGCAAAATTTCATTCTTAAGAGAGAAGGGATAACCCACGGCCGTTTCTTATAAAATTCCCATGATTTCTAGTGCTAAAGGTAAGCTAATTATTGCTCTAATCCGTAAATCAATTCTCAGAACTTAGAATCCTTGTAAATTATCATTAGGTTAGAGTTTTTGACCGAAGATTAATGATAGGAAAAACCATAGTTGAACATTAGGATCATGGGTTTGGCCTTAGGTTGATATTTTGATATAATTTGGGTAAAGTAGGCCTTGTTTATTGATCCTTGCGTTAATTACTTGTTTTAGATGTAGAACAAGCTGAAAGACTTCGGAATGGGAAGACTCAAGTGTCCTAGGATTATTCAGGCTTGGTTTCGAGGTAGGTGATGGTTCGACTTCTTGTTATGTTATATATGTTTGTTAATTGCTTTATTGTATGCATGCGTGTATGTGGATAGGGAGACATGAACCGAATCTAGAGAAATGAATGTGCATGAATAATTAGATGCTATGAACTCGGTGTGATTGTGCTGACTGGATTGGGTGTCACATATCAAAATATATAATAGACTGGGTGATACGTTCTGACACATATATGGGATAACACGAGTTGCTTATATTACGCTTACTAAAGTAGCCACATGATCCTACCAGTATACTGTTGTTTTGAGTACTAATATTGCACTTGCTCTTTCTTTTTTGAGTACAGGGCATCTTTAGGTGGCTACTGACCAGACCGGATTCGAGGGTGAACCAGTTCTTGGCTTCCATTGATCCTTCATATTGTTTAGTCCATTGTTTTTGGACTCAGACTAGACGTTATGAATTTAGTTATGTTTAACTTTCGGGGTTGCATCCCATCTCCTTAGACTTGTTCATTGATAGAGTTTTGGTAGGTTGACTTTTATTTCTAGTGTTGACATTTATTGTTCCTCCTAGAGACAAGTATTGCGACTTCTATAATGCCAATATTTTCTCCAACTTTTCTAAAATGGCATCCCTCATCTCAACTGTTTCATGCAGTTTTGATCCCAATAGCACAAGAAGATACACCACTAATAGATTTTTCACCTTGTACTTAAGAATACTTGCCACCGATTCTTCGGTTGAATTTAAGTCCTAAGCAAGATTCAAATATAACTAGAATCACACTCAAGTAAAAAATATGCTCCTATTTTTCATCATCATCATATGTTAAATTTTATTAAATGCATTGTCTATTGAATGAATGATAGGATATTCTTATTATATTTGTAAGGATAAAAATATTTTCAGGCAGCCGCAAGTAAGTAATTTTAATTCAAATACACATACACCAGACAAACAAGCAGCAGCACACAATAATTAACACCAGATACAAAGATGCTTGTGGAAGGGTGGAGGTGAAGGACGTAGCTTCTCTTTAGAATAATCTTGTTGTTGAGATCATGGGGTCTCTTAATGAAAACTTTTCCAGCTTTACGCCTTGTGATGCATACTCCGGATGTTGCTTCAAGTACCTAGGAATAAATACCATTATAAGTCAATATGGCGAAAACATAAAAGACAAATGAAGTACATATTTTAAATTATGACATCAAAAATTTATACCAACACAAGAAAGGATTTGGAAATTAAAGAAACATGTTTTTGTAAATCTAATTGAACTTGAAAAAACTAAACAACCTTTCAACTTCTGGTATGGAACGAAATCCTTTTCTAGTAGGCGAATCATAATACCTGAAAATCATGACAAACAAAAATTAAAGACCCATTGAAATATATATTGTACATTAGTCTAATTGTTCTAGGTAGTAAAGAAAATGCAAGACTTACACATCAACAAATTGGGTGCCTCTTGTTCTTATTTTTACAATTCGTTTCCATCCCGAAGTTGGCTGAGGAGTACTAGGCTTATCAAATACCCATGATTTTTTTTCTTTCTGAGTTATATCTGGTATATCATCACATGATATACTAGGACGCCAGTCACGAGCATCTTCACAGTAGAAAGGACATTCCAATAGGTGTTCCCTTATTTTTTCATACCTCTCCTCTGTAGGTATGTAGCGCCATTTGAAACATTTAGAGCACTGCACGGCAAACTCCATTTCATCTGCAACCTTCTTTTTGGGCTGAGCGTCTTTATCTCACTCCATCCAGCCAACTCTTATTGGATTTGACTAACCCGAGGACAAAAAATACAACCTGTATTCATTAGGTAACTCCAAGAACATTTTAATATGGTACAACATAAAAAGAATCTCTTTATCCTATTTAATCATATATCTTAAAAGGTTTGATATGTGTTAACAATAAAAGAAGAACCGATTGTTGGGATATACATATATAAGGTCTGGCCCACTGAAAACTAACCCCTTATAGAAATTAAGGAAATTCTAGAATTTTAATGTCAAGTGAAATATATAAGAAGCCAAAACAAAAGTCCAAAATAATATTATCAGGTAGAGATGTTGAAACAATCTCCATATCTAGATGTTTTTCCGGCTAATATAAGGATGGATAGGTGAATCTACATAAATGTAAAGGCCCTCTAAACCACACTAAGGACAACGACTAAAAACCGAGTGTAATCCCAAGTGTGATCTTGTAAGAGTAGGATGTACACATACCTGATCTACCTTTTGTGGTGTTGAGAGGTTATTTCTTATAAACATTATATTCAAAAGAAGGAATCAACACTTGTGATATTGTCACGACCTAAGATGTGGTGTCACTCGTCTTATCTCACCAAGACTAGTTAGCCTAAAACTCAACCATTAAAACAAAGTACAGAAATAAAATAAAATTAAAAGTTAAACAAATAATTACCAATCTGAAAAATAAGTCAATTAACTAAATTCCCAATACTTGGTAGTCCCGTTTATGAGCCTCTAATGTATTCAATATATTTGAAAGAAGTAAACAATTCTCAGATCATGTTATCTCTAAAGTAGGACATGATCATAAATACGAGTACGAAGCACCGCTGAGATGACAAATATCTATCTCACAAATATCCATAGTAAGCCTGAAAAAGTGAGGGCAAAGGCCAAGTAAGTGAGCTTGGGCATCCTAACCTTCACCAAGCACTGCCTACCTTCCCACGACCACAATGACGGTTCATGGTAAGAACCACATGTTTTGGTGAGGTTCCTTAATTTCTAGGTAGTGTCTAGGCTATGCTGTACCCAAAAGAAGACCCTTCCCACGAGCGACTAGACATATTATGTAAGCCATCACAATCATGGGAGGCGTCGTGGTCCTAACTTAGTTTTTAACGGGGCGCCAACCTATCCACTAGTCCAAGACCATAGAGGCCAGCACCATTCGTGGTAGGGACCATGGCTTGTGGAGCCCCACATGGTTGTGAGACAATCCACTACTAGTTGGGGGTTAAATGTTTTTTCCCGTTTTAATTATGATAAAGCTATGTTGTTTTACCCAAGCCTAGGACCACTATATAAGTAATTTTTTTAACTCCAAAACTCACCAATTCAAGTCTTTAATTCCAAAACCCAAAAGAAATCCCCAAATTTCTTCCTCTCAAATATTTCTCTCTCTAGAACTTATAGAAGAAGAAAAGGCTCAATCTAGGATCAAGGTCAAGCCTTAATTCCTCCATCGAATTTAGGCATTGAGATTTGAGATATGATAGTTACACCAATGGATTTCTTTCATCCACAGAGTTACCAAATTTCTCTATTTTCAAAGTTAGAAATCCATAATTGAGTTGAGGTTTTCTTCAATTGACATGGGTTCTGTTCAATGTTGATTTAAATGATAGAGTTATGATATCTTATGCATGAATTGATGAAATATGATGGTTTTCTGATGATTAACCATGATCCCATGTAACACCCATGTTTTCACATTTTGAATCATGTTGATTGTAAATAAAGAGTTTTATGAAATTCAGCATGTATCACAATATTTACATGGAATAATGATTAAATCCATATCTAACCTATGTTTTGTATGTATTAAAGATTTAAAGTGAGTTTTAAACCTCAAGAGGTAAATTATGATTTTATGCATTTTCTTATGCAATCTATGCAAATGTTTTAAGGATGCTTTGAGAGTAAAGTACCAATGATGATGATGTTGTCGTATTGTTGAAAGGATATTCTCGTGAACACATACTATGTTACAACCAAAAAATGGACATGATGACACTCGTCTTATCCAATCAAGACAAGTCAACCTAAAATTCCCAAGCATATGCCACTAGGATATACACGAATTCCACACACTTAATAAGGGTTAACAAATCCACTTGCCTCAAACAATCAAACAATCACACTGAGACTTCAGCCTTCCTTTTTTTCTTGAGCTTTCAAATCAATGCAATCTATTCAAGCACATATTCACAATAAGATTTTAACACTAACAACAATAATATCACACATGTCTAGCTTAGACCCAAAAGCTCATTCAATTTATAATCAAGTTTAATATATCAATTCGCATATTTTCAAATTTCAGGTCTAAGGTTAAGTCTTGATTCCTCAATATATAAAAGTTAATTGATAATCAAGGAATACAATACACTAAAAGAAGGACCCTAAAGAAAATGAGAATCAGTAGCTTAAATGGCTACAGAAAACAACTATCCATCCATACTTCAAACACTATACAATCTCCCTTTATTTTATTATAAAATAATTATCCAATATTTATCTAATCATGGAAAATTAATGTCATCACGAAGAATGCCCAGTAACCTGACACAATGTGATACTATTAATCTATATTCTTGCCTCACCACATAATTATTTGTTTATGATTGTCCTTAGTTTGGCACAAAAAGAGAAATACATGTCACAGTAACAACAACAATAAATTTACTTTGCTCTTCGCCAACAATAAAATATTATATTTCCTCTACAATCAATGCCTAATTTTTTCATAGCGTAGAAATTACAATACACATTTAATGGATTAAATTTTTATTTGAAGTTCTCACCTGAATAGCGTCGTCGATGCCGCATATAAGTCCTGACCCATTTTATCTTTTGTAAATTATGAACTTAAAAAAATCTTAACCCTAATAGTTTTTTTTCATATATAGGTCAAGTAAATTTTAAAGTTGATCCATTAAATATTAACTAAAATTTGTTATTTATTTATATATTAGACAAATAGTATAGGGTCTTAAATAAATAAATACTTTAGCCCATTAACTATCGATTAAGTAATTTATTTACAATTACCCAACAACTAGTTAACTAAAGTTAAAAGAATAGTTTAAAATTCTCAAACCACCATCACTACTAATTATAAGTTACTTAGAAACACTATCGGGAAGGATAATGTGGTAATCTTACAAAAAAATTTAAAATTGACTTTCCGGTTCATTACATTATCCACCAATAAAAATCATGTTCATCCTCAAACATAATCAAGAAGAAGGAAGATTAATTGGCTTACCAAAAGTTTAAGTTATGACCTATCAGCCGGTGTTCATCTCTCTAAGTGAGCTCCTCCTTAAGACCAATCCATCAAAATCCTATACTAAGAATTAAACTTTAAAATTAAACTTTGGAAGGTCTATAAATCACGAGTTATTAGTAAGCCACAGACTAACCCATGAACCCAATCTTAACTGAATTTTGCTGGACCTTAACGCCGTTATCATGTCAAATCTTTTCTCAGATAACCAAGTTGACCATCAGAATCAATATTGACTACAATCATAAGTGAGACTTAATCAACTACAAGACACTCATAATGCACATATTATCCGATAACTTATCATAATTTTTTTTACATCAGAATCTTTTCACGAGCTCAAGTTATAAAAATCTGATTTTTAGACATTGGGTACCCATCAAGGGAGAATCATACTTATATAACCCAAAGAAGGAAATGAAAATAAACACCCAACAAGCGATATACTTCAAAATATAGAACCTATAACTACTCTCTTAGACAATTGTAACTCTTCATACGAGCTCTTACATAAGTTCTTAAAAGCAAGGTTGTGTCTGTAGACATATTGAGATACGCAAATTTATCATAAATGAAATGACCAAGTTTATCAAGGGATCCTACTCTATCAAGAGGACATCATAGAATTGGTACATCCAATCCACCACTAGGAATTCACCCATAAATGTAAAAACACAGGTGGACATATGCAATGAATGATACTCCAAATCATGTCCGGACGAAGTAGGTGGTCAACAAAAGAATAAACGGAATCAAAGTCAAACAACAATAGATACTTTCTCCATAATGCCCATATCAATATTTTCATTCATGTGATTACATCCCTCAATTTTAATTTTTTTTAGCCACCAAAAATTAACCAGTCTGATCTCCATTACAATTTTACATATACTGGATTTACCAAACCCTGCATACTTCTCACAGTACTTAACCAAAGCCACACGTTTAATACTAACAAATATCATAACCTCACCAACCATTTTCCTTACTTTCACACTATCACTAGAATCAAGGTCTTCTTAGCAAACACGTTATAGTCTCCAAGATTTCGAACTATGGTTTATTATCTTTCCATTTAAGCATCCCATTATAGATACTAATCACACTTAAAACTGATAAAACTAATCCCAAACTAATAGTACTTTCCAATTGAGGTACTACATTGAATCACACCCAAAGTCAACCTCACACAAACTTTCACTACAATATTAGAACTACTAATTTCAAATTGTCAAATAAGTCATTCTATAACTCATAGAAATTCTTAGTCACTCCAATAATCCTATATATACTATAAGCTCATAACCTCTCTACTCACCATCAAACACTTATGTAATACATCATAATAGTCTATGTAGTCTCATCAATGAAATAATTACAATCCCCTCAAAATCATCATTAATATATTTGTGCTTTCATAAGCAACCTACCAAAATTTGAAAAATATAGCCCCACATAATAATGCAGAATCTTCCACTTGAATTGTTTGTCACACAAACAAAAATCTAATCTTCATAAAGTCACTGATAAACTCTAATTAAGTTAGTGTCGAACAAGTTCACATCTCTTAGTCATATCTAAACTCATAGGCAAAAATTAATAAATCTTTCATCTACAAACCGAGGGTTTATACAAAAGGTCTTATTCCTTAACTTTTCTAAATAATGTTTTTTTATTATGACACAAATTTCTAATACCTTGAACTTTTCAATACACCAAACTCTTTTCCCTTTCGATTACTTGCTTACCAATCTTATCATTTGATCAAAAACCCATAATATTTTTACCTTATCAGCTATACCAAGACATAACGTAAAAACCCCCTTTAGGTATAACAATCAAAAGTAATCAAATTTAATAATAAAATTATTTTAAAGCCTTTTCAAATGTTTCATACTCAATACAATTGATCATTTCCTACCTTACCAATTCATACCTTGACAAAACAGGCTACCACAATCCTAATCTCATTATGAAAAACTTGAATTTGAATCCAACTGTGTAATCATGTCTCTTTATCTATCAATATTAGCTCATAAATTCAATATATTTAGGAATTAATGTATCTTAGCTTGTGATTGACCGCCTATCCATTGACCTTATCATATCCTTTGCTTAAAATAGAACCATACTCATTATCAAACTCAAAACCATAAAAGAACTTATCATCACACTAAATTCAAATGTCTTTACATTTATTTCTTAAATCTTATAAAATAATATTTAACAAATATGATGAACCTGTGACACTATTATCATAAGTAGAGCAAAATAGATGATATTACACGTCTCTAAACTCCATTTTCTACCATCTGAAGATACATCTTTCGTACTTGCACTCAAAGTGATAACATGGGCAGAATAGATGACACTAACATGAGTTGGATGTAACCATAAAGACCATTCACACGGATTCAAGCAAAGAATCTCCAAGTCCTACAAGCAATGTTCATGAAAAGGGAAAAATTAGAGGAAATTGAAGGTCACCAAGGAAGGACATACAATGTGTTTACATTACATCAAATTGAGAAGAAAAAGAAAAGAGGCAATGGTATATGGTCCTTAATATGTTTATAATGTTGTATTGATGTAGTATCTAAAGTATTAGGTTCATTGAAAGTCAAACATCAAGGGTTAACCAAGACGTTCGACGACTAAGTGACCTGAGTGTCTCATGTGAGGGACTATGTGTTTATATGTATATAATGTTTTTATGATGTATTAAATGAGTCTAATATGATGTGAATAGGTAGTGTGTCAAGTTTCGAGAAGTTTGGAGGTCAAACATTCAAGAACGTCCATGGCATTCGAAAGATGTTCCTAGAAATGATTTTGTGTGTCTAGGCATGTTTCGTCGAGTTTTACGTGTTCGTTTTGAGTGAAATTCATGTGAAGTGTCCTAAATTTGTATAATTTCATGTTTGATTTGGAAACGTTTGGGAAAACATCCCCAAGGACCAACAAAGGGTCCTTGAGGAAGGACCTATGTCGGAGGACAATACTGCCCAAGGAAGCCTCACATACGGAAGCCAATCGACGGCCAGTAGGTGAGGGGCGTGGGTAGTGATTTAGACTTGGTGGATAATCTACATGTCCCAAGACTCTGAACCCATCGACGGAGGACAAGACATCCCATAAGCAGACCTACATCCCATCGATGGGCTGTCCGTCGATGAGAGACCTTGTCCAAAGACCACGGACCAAAGGACGGTCCGTAGGTCCAAGGACGGTCCGTCGATGGTCCCGTAGGTTGTGACTTAGGCTGGGAAAGGTTGAGGAACCATATCCAGCCTCTGACCCAATCGACGGAGGGACAGAACGGTCCGTTTTTGGACAAACGGTCCGTGACTGTCCCGTCGATGGTGCCAATTGTCCTGCGTACAGTTCACAGTTAAGTCTAGGGGTGAAATTGTAATTTCACCCCATTTCTAAATGGAAGGTTTAGCGGTTCACTAAGGGTCTTTTGGGTATTTTACAAGTGTTTATAAGACTTTAACACTTAGAAGATTTCATTTTTCAAAATCAATACCCGAAAATACCTTAGAAATTCCCCAAGACTCCATTGAAGTCCAAAATTAGGAAGAGTTTGGTGTGACATTTTGAGTGGATATTATTCATCAAATTGAAGAATTAGCTTCATTGAGGTATGACTTTTGATCCTTGAATCGCATTTTATCAAGGATCCCAACTTTCAAAGATGTTTTCAAAATAAATGATCTACCATGGGTTCTTGCATTAATGATTTTCAAACATCTATATAGTTTTAATTGATGTTGTATTGATGATTTTAACCTAAATTACCCATGAACACATGAAATTGATGAACCTTAGATTTTGACTAATTTATGGCTTACTTGATATTGGTCTAATGTTGATGAATTCATGTGTAGTTTCTCATCGGCTTTCTAATGGCGTAAGAATTGTATTTAACTGTTGTATAATTGATCTTAGATTGTTTCATCTATGTTTAATTAGATTAGATTTCATTGATTTATATAATTGTGTATTGAATTGGTGTACATGGCCAAGGGTAAGGGCCTTGTGATGTTGAATTGGGTGATTTGGTATTGGCTTGAAGTGTTGATGATGAAATAGTGGTACGCTACCCTATTCCTTGTTATTCAACGTAAATTATACTTCAATTATTTTATTATTGGTTTGTTCTACCTTTGGTCGCGGTGTTATGTGAATTGATATGTCATTGTCGGTGTTATTTTAAGTACATTGATGATCAGAGCCTTGTCAGCACTACTTGAACTTATATGTATATTTGTGTAGTTTATTTAGTGATGTGTGATCTTATCTACCTATGTGTGAAAGTATGTGTTAGACTATTAATACTATCTAGGAAATCATGTTATGCTTTGACTGTGTGTTAAGTGTGCTTAGAGTTGACACATGGTTATTCCTAAATTGGCTAGATGAGTTTAAAATGGTTAAGTTGATAATATTAAGGTAATAAATAGGTTGATTATATAAGGCTAAGGGTCATTCCTAAGTGTCTAAATAAAGATAGGTTATATGTGTTAAATGGAAGTATGTTGTGTCTTGTTTAGGTAGACTAGTGTCCCTTATTTTATGCTCATGTGAGTATGTGATGTCTTGACTTAGGAACCTAAAGGGTCTTAGTCTTGAATAAATGAATATAGGTGAGACCTTGAATTATGTGGAACCTTGAACCAAGTGGTAAAATTATGAATCTTGGAGTAGTGAGACGTAATGGTATCCTTCATGTAATGAATGATGGACTTAAGGTTGATTGGATGGAGCCAAATCATATCATACCTTAGGTAAGTCATGATGATCTTCTTGTCCCCATAGTGCGATAGCCTTAATGGACCTTGCTTTGGTAGGGTAAATGTAATTGGGTCATGAATTAGATATGGGACCCATTTGTATGAACCTTAATGTAAATTGATCTGTGAGAACTAAGGCTAGCACCGAGTGAGTACGGTAAAGGGAAATAGTTCTACTTATGTATGAGACTAGAAGATAAAGACGCCCTTTATATTCCTTAGCCATGTGCTTATATGGGATTTCTATGTTCTACCATTGGCAAGTAGAACACCTCATTGAACTAGGATGAAACTTCGGATTCAATGCTTTTCTACCATGGTCTATGTCAGTTATTGCATATTCTCATCATATGGGATACCTATTAGCATAAAAAAAGTTTTATGAAGTTTAGGTGGTGGTATAGGACTCTACTTAGACATTGCACAATCGGCTTAGAAGATGTTAATAAGAGTCCCTAGGTCTTGTCCAAGACCATTATTTGAATGTCATCTATCTTATCTATGTCTCTTAATTAAACTAATGAAATACACTTAATTATATAGGGTATGTATACGTATAAGTACCTAACCTAACGTGACTTAAGGATTCCTTAGTTAAAGTGTGAAGATGGCATAAAGGATGATCTCTTCATGTCTTATCTTCGGAAGTCTTGAGAATTACTCTAGTTAGCTAAGTTGCTCGATATGTTGACATGATTTAAAGCTAGGAAGTCTTAAGGATTATTTAGGTAGCCTTGAAGTGAATGTTGGGTGTTCTCTTCTAAGAATAATTGAGTAAGTCTTTTTGTAGACTCGGTAGGGGAGATTGTCATATTTTATATGTCTTGTATGTTGATACATTGTAGGTGTGTATGTGTCTGATTATGAGTAATCTTCAGGATTGTTTAGGCACATCTAGAGAGGGTGTATGGGCGGTATCTCTTTGTATGACTTAAGTGCATCTTAGGATAGCTTTATTGAGAATGTTACATGCTAGAAGATGTTAGGAACGAAATTGGAAGGATTCACTGTAACAGTGAATTGAGCTCACTGTAAAGTGACTCAAAAAATATAATAATTCATTTTAAGTTATTTTTTATGTGATTCTAAATTGGTAAATGTTATTTTTATGATGATATTGTGATGTTTTAAAGAAAAGATGTATATTTTCAATTAAAGTCCATTTTTATGATTTTATGCATATTGTCATACTTAGTACATGTGGTTGTACTAATTTCATGCTTTATTTTCTATATATTAGTTCTTTGTAGGTGAAGAGCTTTGGGAAGAAGACTTGGACTAGGAGATCGTTCAAGAAGAAGTTGAAGTATGTCCTCACTTGACTCGAGGGCATGTATGTCATTTTAAGTTTCTCTCATAAAGTTTTGTAATAGACTATGTAGTAGTATGTTTTAAATTCGTATGGGTCGTGTCCCAAGTATTGTCGTGTCTTAAGATGATGAATCGAGACTTAGTGTTTTCCTATTTCTACATAAATGAAAGAGTTTAAGACTTCTTTATCGTTTTTATGAAAAGTTTTAATTCCGCACTACTTTTCATTATGTATATGTGATGAATGATATGATGGGCTTGTATAAGACCTGTGAGAGGTCAAATACGCCATTTTCAATCCAAGATTGAACCCTAACTTCTAGGTTGTAGTTTCCGGATGTGACAAAGTCCACGCCTATCTCAATATTGGCGGGGCTATGCATGATTATTTTTATGCAAAAATGTGTTGCTATGATCCTCTATCTTTCTTTTTGAACTGGCCAATCAAGACAAGATGAAAATGAATTTTTTTAACATTTTGTTGCTCTAATCTGAAGAATCAATTTTCAGATATTCAAACAACTTTTATTCAAAATTTAGATAGATACTTTCGATTCCCGCTCAAGGAACTCTAACCCTAAGTTTCTCCTTTAAATACTAGAGTTTGAATTTCATTTAAGGCATGTTCTTATATGCACAAGTAGTATAATGAAAGTCTTAAATTTTGATATCTTATCACACACGACGTACACTTTCATCATTAAACGACTACTTTAAGCTTCTATATCTTAATAGGTCTTCATTTTGTTTTTGTTGATTTGTTTCCATAAAAGAGACATTTAAATTTATTATGAATCAAAATCTGTTCTTGAGGAGATACATCCGAAGCTTTGCTAGTACTGCCTAGTTTACTGCCAATTAAAAAGGTTAAATTTATTATGAATTCTTAAATTTTTGTAAACATCTGTCTGAATTTAGGAGCTACGGAATCTGTTAGAATTTAGAAGCTGTGGGATCTGTTAGCTAATGTCACGTTATAAACACTTATAATATATGTATTTTTCGGTTCTACTTTTATTATAAACACATATAATTTTATTGAGATATATGATTAAATAAGATAGTAGACTTTTTTTATGTTGTGCCTTTTTTAGTTGTCGGTGGAGTTCCCTAACGAATATAAAATATATATTTTTCCTCGGGTTGATTGATTAGAATAAGAGTTTGGTGAATGGACACGTCACCCCTAGAATATATACAATATGCATGATATTGAACCTGCAAACCTACAAAAAAAAAAGTGGTAGATTAAGAGGAATTCATTGTGTCGTGTGGTAGATGTTTCAAATAAGGATACGTACCTGTAAAGGTAATATATGGAAACATAAGTGTACACATGCTAGAACATCCTTCTGTTGTGAAGAAACTGATGAGTGACGTGCTAATATCATGTGATGATACATATGATGTCATTCAAACTTGAAAGCTAATTGTGAATATTGGCTTATTAAAAGCCAACAATTTTCTTTATTTCTGAGAGACATAATGTTATTGTCCAACATTATATCGATGTCGCTCATGAGAGCTTTCATATAAGAAAGGATGTTCCAATATATGTGATGTTATTTTTCATACCTCTCCTTTGTAGGTATGTACCTCCATTTGAATCATCTAGCACACTGCACAACAAATTCCTTTTCATTTACCATCTTCCTTTTGAGCATAACCATGCATATTGTTTTGATGTATCTTTCTAGGGGGGGGGACATTTTAATGATTTTTGTCCATCCAGCCAACTCTTAATGTATTGATCAACCCAAGACATAAAATACAACTTGTATTCATTATGAAACTTCAACGTTAGTTACAAAATTAAACTATTTATCCTATTCAATCATATATTTAAAAAAGTTTGATATGTGTAGTGGTAAACATTAAAATCAAATAAAGGAGTACAATTTACATTCTAATGTTATTATATATGTTTGTGATCTTGAATAAGGCTTCCATTGCACAAATTCTAATATTTTCCCTGTTATAATATTTGCTCTAACTTTATAATTTATATAAGTATCATCATTTTATCATTATATTCATTAATTTTAAATAATTTTTTTATTCTCAACATTACTATTATTACTTATTGTTATTTTCTTGAAAAAGATTATTGTTGATTTATTTCAAATTTCTTACATATGAAATCTTTTATATAATATACAAGGTATTAAATTAGAAGCTCAAACGAATTAATGTAGAGGAAAAAATGACAATTTTGCCAAAAGAGTTTCAAACTATTCGGTCAATTGGCTCATCTTTTTTTTTCTTCAAAATGCAGTCCAAAATTTGTCCAAAATTAGGCCCAATACCTAGAAGCCCTTTAGAATTAGGTTATACTAGAATTGTAATGACCTGTTTAGTCGTTCTGAGCAGCAGATTTTATTTCTGGAAAATTGGCTGAGGCGACGGACCACACGACGGACCGTCACAGGCACGACGGACCGTCGCAGGGTCTCGTTTCAATATACTTAGGAATTCCGAAACTGGGCACTGAAAATTGACTCTCTGTAAATTGTGACGGACCTGCAGGACGGGCCGTCACAGGTGTGACGGACCGTCACAGTGCACTTAGTGAAAAATAGGATTTTGGGCAGTTGCGACGACCTGCGTGACGGACCGTCGCAGGCACGACGGGCCGTCACAGGTTGCGCAAATCCCAGGCAGAATCGGATTTCTTTACACGTTTTAAGGGACGTTTTGGACTATTCTTTCCTTAATTATAAAGATTGAGTGTTAATATTAATAAGTCTAATTACTTGGGGGTTAAAAGAGGTAACCTTAAGTTAATTAGTGGGTTCTATTGTCCTCTTTTATTCTTAATTATATGATAATTAGGTAAAGGAAAGAGGGTTTGAATAAAACAAAACAGAAAGAACAAAGAGAAGAGAGGATTGAACGAGAGAAACGAAACGAAGAGGAACAAAGCTTTGGGAAATTCTTGCTTGATCACTAGTCTTCGGTGGAGGTAGGTTATGGTTTTTACGATATCGTAGTGAACTCTTAATAGTGAATGATATGTATTGGTGGTATTGTAAACCCGTCTATATGCTTAATTGTATGCTTGCATGAATATGATTATGTGATTTGATAAAACAAGCATGATGAAAACCATTGAATCCCAAATCTCGAAAGAAACTTAATCTACGTTATTAATGATGATGCCTTGGTATAAAAGAAGGCTTGATGAATTAAAGTAATGGGATTGATGATGCCTTGGTATAGGGAAGGCTTGATGAACGGATAGAATGAAATTAGTGGATCGGAGTCTCACGTTCCGACACATAGTATTAGTGGATCGGAGTGTCACGTTCCAACACATAGTATTAGTGGATCGGAGTGTCACGTTCCGACACATAGTATTAGTGGGACGGGTGTCACAAACCGACACGTAGATATAGGGGATCGGAGTGTCACGTTCTGACACATATAGGGGATCGGAGTGTCACGTTCCGACACATATAGGGGATCGGAGTGTCACGTACCGACACATAGAATTAGGGGATCGGAGTGTCACGTACCGACACAAGAGGAAGAAAGATAATGAATCTTGAAAGATGATAATATACTCAACATAATTAACTTAATTCCCAAATGAGTATGGCATTGAGGCTTGAGCCCTCATGGATGAACTTGATGGTATTTATTGATGATTATAATACTTGTTGTTGCTACATGTTGAGTTTATAGTTGATTTATAATATTACTTGATATATATTTTCTTCTATTTGAGTTGGACGATGATATCTACTCAGTACTTGTGTTTGTACTGACCCCTACTTTTGTTTTCTTCTTGGTTATTTGTGTAATGCAGCAAACGTTCCGTCAACTTCAACACAACAGTAATTCGAGCCAGTTTTCGTCATACCAGATCTCAGGGTGAGCTAACGCTTCTAGCTTGGACTGGATCTTCTTCTTCAAGTCTTGATGCCTTGAACTTCCGGCATGGACTAGCTAGTATTTGTTTTAGCTTCTTAGACAGTTTTTAGTTTAGTAATTTGATCGTAGATGTTCTTGTGATGATGACTTCCAGATTTTGGGGATAGTAATAATAGTTTTGAATTGTTTTATTATGAGTTTAAGTCTTCCGCATTACTTTTGTTGATATTGTATTAAAATGTTAAGGTCTATATGGGCTGGTTCGCTCACATAGGAGGGTAAATGTGGGTGCCAGTCGCGTCCCCGATTTGAGTCGTGACAAACTTGGTATCAGAGCATTAGGTTCGTTGGTCTCATCACACAAGAACGAGTCTAGTAGAGTCTTAAGGAACGGTAGGGGGACGCCTTTACTTTTCTTTGAGAGGCTATAGGACTTTAGGAAAATTCCATTCTTTCATTCTTTCTTTCGTGCTACTACTTGAGTCCAATTGGTATCTAGGTGATACAAATTGGTATCTGACCATCTTCACTCTATTTCGCAGATGGTTAGAACTAGAGCAACGACCGCACCAACAGCATCAACGGAAAGACAAGAAACGACTGAGCCAGCCACTGGGGCTGTGGCTCGAGGAAGAGCAGCGGCAAGAGGCCGTGGTAGAGGCCGTGGGAGGACGTCCTCTAGAGGAAGAGGACGAGCACCTAGCCCATCTGATACTAGGGCAGTGACTCCTCCACCGACCGAGGAGGTGATAAGAGAGGGTGAGGAAGGGGAGAACGAACAAGTGCAAAATGAGGAATTGCCACCCCAACCTACCCCAGAGATGATCAACCAAGTACTTGCTTATCTTAGCGGGTTATCTGATCAGGGTCAGGCACCTCCAGTGGTTTCTACACCAACACCTCCGGTTTCAGAGATACGACATGCGGCTACTATGGCTCCCCGCATGGATGCATCATTGGAGATAGGCACATTTCCACGTCTGACTACTAGGCCTATAATGACAAATGATCAGCACGAACTTTTCAGTAAGTTCTTGAAATTGAAACCTCTAGTCTTTAAGGGTGCAGAATCAGAGGATGCCTACGATTTTCTGGTTGATTGTCATGAGCTACTACACAAGATGGGTATAGTAGAACGGTTTGGCGTTGAGTTCGTGAGCTATCAGTTTCAAGGGAATGCCAAAATGTGGTGGCGGTCACATGTTGAGTGTCAACCAACAGAGGCACCACCTATGACTTGGGATTCGTTCTCTAGCTTGTTTATGGAGAAGTATATCCCAAGGACTTTGAGAGATAGAAAAAGGGATGAGTTCTTGAGTCTTGAGCAAGGAAGGATGACGGTTAATGCATATGAGGCTAAATTCGCGCATTATCCAGTATGCCACCCAACTTTGCTTCAGTCCACAAGAACGGATTCGCTGTTTTGTGAAGGGGTTGAGGTCAGAATTGCGGATTTCAGCCTTACAGGTAGCGGCTACGGCAAAATCCTTCCAAGAGGTGGTAGACTTTATGATAGAGGTGGAAGGAGTGAAGACAGATGACTTCACCACGACATCGACATCAAAGAGGTTTCGAAAGGGAGGTGAGTTCAACGGTTAGTATACTAGAGGACAGAGTTCTGGAGGTTACTCAGTTCGACCCATTTAGTCTTCACTTCAGACTGTAGTTGGGGGTCCACCTCAGAACGGTCAACACTTCTCCGAGAGACCTATGCCTGACTCCAGAGAGTGTTATGGATGTGGGGAGATGGGACATATTAGGAGAAATTGTCCAAAACAGAGTTACAGACCCCCGATAGCTAGAGGTAGAGGTGGTCATGGTAGAGGCCGTTTTTCTGGAGGACGTGGTGGTCGAGGTAACGGTGGTCACCAAAACGGCAGAGGTGATGGGCAAACTGGAGCCACTACTACGCAACATGGTAGGGGAAACGGACAGACAAATAATGGGGCCCATTGTTACGCTTTCCCTGGGAGATCTGAAGCGGAGGCATCAGATGCGGTCATCACAGGTAACCTTTTGATTTGTGATTGCATGGCTTCCGTATTGTTTGATCCTGGATCCACATTTTCTTATGTATCTTCCTCATTTGCTAATGGTCTAAAATTACATTGTGAATTACTTGACATACCTATTCGTGTTTCGACTCCGGTGGGTGTGTCGGTGATAGTTGAAAGGGTATATAGGTCTTGTTTGGTGAATTTTGTGGGGAGCAACACTTATGTAGATTTGGTTATCTTAGAAATGGGTGACTTTGATGTAATTCTGGGTATGACTTGGCTTTCTCCAAACTTTGCGATTTTGGATTGTAATGCTAAAACGGTGACGTTAGCCAAGCCTGGTACAGATCCGTTAGTGTGGGAGGGTGACTACACTTCCAATCCGGTGCGTATCATCTCCTTTCTTCGTGCTAAGAAAATGGTGAGTAAAGGGTGTTTAGCTTTCTTGGCACATCTCAAGGATGACACTACCCAAGTACCCTCGATTGAGTCAGTTTCGGTAGTCCGTGAGTTTTTGGATGTGTTCCCTGCAGATCTTCCTGGTATGCCACCGGATAGGGATATTGACTTCTGTATTGATCTTGAACCGGGTACACGCCCCATTTCTATACCCCCTTATAGAATGGCTCCCGCGGAGTTAAGAGAGTTAAAGGCACAACTTCAAGAGTTGTTGAGCAAAGGCTTCATTAGACCAAGTGCATCTCCTTGGGGTGCTCCAGTGTTATTTCTGAAGAAGAAGGATGGGAGTTTTCGAATGTGCATAGACTACAGACAACTGAACAAGGTAACCATTAAGAACAAGTACCCCATTCCTCGCATTGATGACTTGTTCGATCAGTTACAAGGTGCTTGTGTCTTCTCTAAAATTGACTTGAGATCCGGTTATCACCAATTGAAAATACGAGCAACGGATGTGCCAAAGACTGCTTTTCGAACTAGGTATGGGCACTACGAATTTGTGGTAATGTCTTTTGGTCTTACAAATGCCCCTGTTGCCTTCATGAGCTTGATGAACGGGATTTTCAAGCCATATTTGGACCTCTTTGTGATTGTGTTTATTGATGATATACTGATATACTCCAAGAGTAAGAAGGAACATGAGGAGCATTTGAGAATGGTGTTAGAGTTGTTGAGAAAGAAAAAGCTTTATGCCAAATTCTCCAAGTGTGAGTTTTGGCTAGATTCAGTGTCCTTCTTGGGGCACGTGGTTTCTAAGGATGGAGTAATGGTGGATCCATCTAAGATTGAGACGGTGAAAAATTGGGTAAGACCTACTAATGTGTCAGAAATAAGGAGTTTTGTGGGGTTAGCTAGTTACTACCGCCGATTCGTCAAGGGATTCTCTTCTATTGCTTCTCAATTGAAGAACTTGACTAAGCAGAATGTTCCATTTGTATGGTCAGATGAATGTGAGGAAAGCGTTCAGAAGCTTAAGACTTTATTGACTACCGCACCAATTCTTACCTTGCCAGTAGAGGGTAAAAACTTCATTGTTTATTGTGATGCATCCTATTTTGGGTTGGGTGCAGTGCTAATGCAAGAGAAAAATGTGATTGCTTATGCTTCGATGCAATTAAAGGTGCATGAACGTAACTATCCGACCCATGATTTGGAGTTGGCCGCGGTAGTATTTGCACTAAAGCAATGGAGACACTATTTGTATGGGGTTAAGTGTGAGGACTATAAAGATCATCGTAGCCTACAGTATGTCTTTACTCAGAAAGATTTGAACTTGAGACAGAGGAGATGGATGGAACTACTGAAGGACTACGACATCACTATTTTGTATCATCCAGGGAAGGCTAATGTTGTAGCGGATGCTTTAAGTAGAAAGGCGGGAAGCATGGGAAGTCTAGCTCACTTGCAAGCTTCTAGACGCCCATTGGCTAGAGAAGTCCAGATTCTGGCTAACGACCTTATGAGATTAGAGGTTAATGAGAAGGGAGGATTGTTAGCTTGTGTGGAGGTGAGATCTTCTTTTCTTGACCAGATTAAGGGGAAACAGTTTGATGATGAGAAACTAAGTCGAATCCGAGATAAAGTGTTACAAGGAGAGGCTAAAGAAGCAACAATCGATGAGGAAGGTGTTTTGAGGATTAAGGGAAGGGTATGTGTACCCCGCATCAACGATTTGATCAACACTATTCTGACAGAAGCTCATAGTTCCGGATATTCTATACATCCTGGTACAACCAAGATGTATCGTGACCTAAAGCAACACTTCTCATGGAGTAGAATGAAGCGAGATATTGTTGAGTTTGTTGCCAAATGTCCAAATTGTCAACAAGTAAAGTATGAACACTAGAGGCCCGGAGGAACACTTCAGAGAATGCCCATTCCTGAATGGAAGTGGGAGAGAATCGCGATGGACTTCGTGGTTGGACTTCCTAAGACATTGGGTAAGTATGACTCCATTTGGGTGATTGTGGACAGATTAACCAAATCTGCTCACTTCATTTCGGTCAAAGTGACCTACAATGCAGAAAAATTGGCCAAAATCTACATCTCAGAAATCGTTCGGTTACATGGGGTTCCACTCTCCATTATATCAGATAGAGGTACGCAGTTTACTTCTAAATTTTCGAGAACATTGCATGCTGAATTAGGTACTAGATTGGACCTTAGTACTGCATTTCATCCTCAGACCGATGGTCAGTCTGAGCGAACGATTCAAGTGTTGGAGGATATGCTTCGTGCATGTGTGATAGAGTTTGGTGGCCATTGGGATAGCTTCTTACCCTTGGCAGAGTTTTCATACAATAATAGCTATCACTCCAGCATTGACATGGCTCCATTTGAAGCATTGTATGGGAGGAGGTGTAGATCTCCCATTGGTTGGTTTGATGCATTTGAGGTTAGACCTTGGGGTACTGATCTGTTGAGAGATTCTATGGAGAAGGTGAAAGCTATTCAAGGAAAGCTTCTAGCGGCGCAAAGTAGACAAAAGGAGTATGCAGACCGAAAGGTTAGAGACTTGGAGTTCATGGAAGGTGAACAAGTCTTGTTGAAGGTTTCACCCATGAAAGGGGTGATGCGGTTTAGAAAAAGGGGTAAGCTAAGTCCAAGGTATATTGGACCATTTGAAGTGCTTAAGCGAATAGGGGAGGTGGCTTATGAATTAGCCTTGCCCCCAGGGCTGTCCGGAGTGCATCCGGTATTTCATGTGTCCATGTTGAAAAGATACCATGGAGATGGAAACTACATTATCCGTTGGGATTCAGTTTTGCTTGATGAAAATTTGACTTATGAGGAGGAACCGGTTGCTATATTAGATAGAGAAGTTCGTAAGTTGAGGTCGAGAGAGATTGCATTCATCAAAGTTCAATGGAAGAATCGACCGATTGAAGAGGCTACTTGGGAGAAGGAGGCAGATATGCAAGAAAAATACCCACATCTGTTTACAGATTCAGGTACTTCCTTCCGCCCTTGCTTTTCTTCTTTTGATCGTTCGGGGACGAACGATGGGTAAATTGGTATCTATTGTAACGACCTGTTTAGTCGTTCTGAGCAGCAGATTTTATTTCTGGAAAATTGGCTGAGGCAACGGACCACACGACGGACCGTCACAGGCACGACGGACCGTCGCAGGGTCTCGTTTCAATATACTTAGGAATTCCGAAACTGGGCACTGAAAATCGACTCTCTGTAAATTGTGACGGACCTGCAGGACGGGCCGTCACAGCCACGACGAACCGTCGTGAGCTCTCGTTGCAAAACACTTCAACTTTTGAGAATTTGGTACAAGAAACGAGTCTCTGACCGTCATGACGGGAGTGCAGGACGGACCGTCACAGGTGTGACGGACCGTCACAGTGCACTTAGTGAAAAATGGGATTTTGGGCAGTTGCGACGACCTGCGTGACGGACCGTCGCAGGCACGACGGGCCGTCACAAGTTGCGCAAATCCCAGGAAGAATCGGATTTCTTTACACGTTTTAAGGGACGTTTTGGACTATTCTTTCCTTAATTATAAAGATTGAGGGTTAATATTAATAAGTCTAATTACTTGGGGGTTAAAAGAGGTAACCTTAAGTTAATTAGTGGGTTCTATTGTCCTCTTTTATTCTTAATTATATGATAATTAGGGTAAAGGAAAGAGGGTTTGAATAAAACAAAACAGAAAGAACAAAGAGAAAGAGAGGATTGAACGAGAGAAACGAAATGAAGAGGAACAAAGCTTTGGGAAATTCTTGCTTGATCACTAGTCTTCGGTGGATATAGGTTATGGTTTTTACGATATTCGTAGTGAACTCTTAATAGTGAATGATATGTATTGGTGGTATTGTAAACCCGTCTATATGCTTAATTGTATGCTTGCATGAATATGATTATGTGATTTTGATAAAACAAGCATGATGAAAACCATTGAATCCCAAATCTCGAAAGAAACTTTAATCTACGTTATTAATGATGATGCCTTGGTATAAAAGAAGGCTTGATGAATTAAAGTAATGGGATTGATGATGCCTTGGTATAGGGAAGGCTTGATGAACGGATAGAATGAAATTAGTGGATCGTAGTGTCACGTTCCGACACATAGTGTTAGTGGATCGGAGTGTCACGTTCGGACACATAGTATTAGTGGATCGGAGTGTCACGTTCCGACACATAGTATTAGTGGGACGGGTGTAACAAACCGACATGTAGATATAGGGGATCGGAGTGTCACGTTCCGACACATATAGAGGATCGGAGTGTCACGTTCCGACACATATAGGGGATCGGAGTGTCATGTACCGACACATATAATTAGGGGATCGGAGTGTCACGTACCGACACAAGAGGAAGAAAGATAATGAATCTTGAAAGATGATAATATACTCAACATAATGAACTTAATTCCTAAATGAGTATGGCATTGAGGCTTGAGCCCTCATGGATGAACTTGATGGTATTTATTGATGATTATAATACTTGTTGTTGCTACATGTTGAGTTTATAGTTGATTTATAATATTACTTGATATATACCGTCTTCTATTTTGAGTTGGCCGATGATATCTACTCAGTACTTGTGCTTTGTACTGACCCCTACTTTTATTTTTTCTTTTTGGTTATTTGTGTAATGCAGCAAACGTTCCGTCAACTTCAACACAACAGTAATTCGAGCCAGTTTTCGTCATACCGGATCTCAGGGTGAGCTAACGCTTCTAGCTTGGACTGGATCTTCTTCTTCAAGTCCTGATGCCTTGAACATCCGGCATGGACTAGCTAGTATTTGTTTTAGCTTCTTAGACAGTTTTTAGTTTAGTAATTTGATCGTAGATGTTCTTGTGATGATGACTTCCAGATTTTGGGGATAGTAATAATAGTTTTGAATTGTTTTATTTATGAGTTTAAGTCTTCCGCATTACTTTTGTTGATATTGTATTAAAATGTTAAGGTCTATATGGGCTGGTTCGCTCACATAGGAGGGTAAATGTGGGTGCCAGTCGCGTCCCCGATTTGGGTCGTGACAAGAATTCTCAAAACAAAATCTCCTAAAACCTACTTCTCATCAGCCGCTACACTCAATCTCTATCTCTGTCTTCTTTGAGAATATGTCCACCCCTATCTTAGTCTTGGCAGGGCTATTCATGATTATTTTTATGCAAAAATGTGTTGCTATGATCCTATATCTTTCATTTATGTTTGAGATTTTATTTCTCTAATCCTATGTTTTTCTTTAAATACCAGAGTTTGGATTTCATTTAGGACATGTTCTGATATGCACAAGTAGTATTATGAATGTCTTAAATTTTGATATCTTATCATACCTATGTACACTTTCATGATTAAACTACTAATTTAAGCTTCTATATCTTTATAAGTCATCATTTTAATTTTGTTGGTTTGTGATCCATTAAACTTAAGCCAACAAATTATCTCATAAAGAGAACAAACATATCACAATTGATTCATATCACAAAGATTGAACCAAGTAAAAGTAATTATTCCACTGGACAATTGCTAGGGAAGTTGTAGCAGCTAAGAAGGATGCAAAAAATAGTGACACCATTGATGATTGAAAGGAGAAAGATGTGTTACTAATGAGTTAGATCTCAAGCACCTTGATCGAAGAAAGCATACAACTAATTGTGGGTTGCTCAACTGCCAAGGAGATGTGGAAAACCTTAAAAAAAGAAAAAAACATATATTCAAGCAACAAAAACAATTAATTTTGATAGAGGTTTAGGTAAGACACGATAACCACCTTAAT